>CAKAOH010023816.1:6172-30451 GCA_916701665.1 Sebastiscus tertius
ACACACACACACACATCACAAATACATAAAACAAATAAGTTATTGTATGTATTTCCAGCACCTCACATGTGGCAATAACATTTTTCATTAGATTATAGGCTATAGAGTTAAACTTTGATTGAACAGAATTGTCACATGAGCAGACAGTAGGAACAATTGTCAAGACAACTGCAATTCTGAAGATATAAATAAAAGAAATGTACATCTATACATTATTATTACACGGCTTGGTTGAATACTCGATTCTGATTGGTCAATCACAGCGTTCTACTGCCTGTTGTTTCTTTATAGCAGACCGTTGCTATGTATAACTGACCATTGCTATGGATGTAGTTCTGAACTCGGATTCTGGCGGATCGTTTTTGTTTGAAATTATTGATTTCTTCAGTAAGTAGCCGTGTAATCAGCGGGATGATGTGCAGCTCGCCGGTCATTATGCCGCATCGCCCTGTCAGGGTTTATTTCACAACAATGACCGGCTCGCTGTGTATTATCCCTTACTCAATGTACATTCTGGCCACTATGGGGCGGTGCAACTAGCTGTAAACGCAACTGATATTGTCTTTTAAAGTTAAGGTGGTGAAGTTGTTAGACACATCCAGCAGACACTGAGCAACATTAGCATTCATTTGGAGTCATGTTTCAGGCCCCCTCACGAATGTAAGTCCAATATTGACTGTACTTTTAGCTCAGCTTTGGTCTCCACCGACTCCTTAGAGAAATGTCCGGCTCTTTTGCGGGTAAATGCTACACTATGTTCATTAGCTAGAGGCTAACTTTGTCTGTCTGCCATTTGGTTTAATTTAAAGTTTAAACTAAATTCCAGATATGTATGAAAAATAATTGCACATAAATTACATATATTTTCTTTAGGGTTGTCGCAGTTAAAACGTTAACGCATAATTTGTTTTAACAGCACTAATTTCTTTAACGCATTAACGCAAGTTGTGATTTTTAGGTTGTAGCGGGCTCAGTTTTAAAGCCTGAGTGAAGATAGAAACATAGAAAGAATAGATATGAAACTAGAAAACTTAAGGAATCCATTATTTTCATTTTAACGCCACTAATTTCTTTAACTCATTAACGCAATTGATCTCTCAGAGGTTGTACCGGGTTCAGCTTTAAAGCTAGAATGAAGATACTGGCTTCATATTGAAACTAAAAAAAATAAGAAATTCATCTGTACCAACCAAGTCATGCTAGCTTGTTGAAGCAGGCTAAATAACGCTCCAAACATATGCTAATTTTTGGTGAGGAAAAAGGGTCCGTTGACCTCTGACCTCCAGATATGTGAATGAAAATGGGTTCTATGGGTACCCACGAGTCTACTCTTTACAGACATGCCCACTTTATGATAATCACATGCAGTTTGGGGCAGGACATAGTCAAGTCAGCACACTGACACACTGACAGCTGTTGCTACCTGTTGGGTTGCAGTTTGCCATGTTATGATTTGAGCATATTTTTTATGCTAAATGCAGTACCTGTGAGGGTTTCTGGATCAATATCTGTCATTGTTTTGTGTTGTTAATTGATTTCCAATAATAAATACATACATTTGCATAGAACAGCATATTTGAGTATTGAATACTTGACAAATCATCCTTTAAGGTACATTTGAACAGAAAAAAAATGTGCAATTAATTTGCGATTAACTATGGACAATCATGCGATTAATCACAATTCATTAATTACCAGCACCACACATCCGATCATGAAAGTGTGTGTGTGTGTGTGTGTGTGTGTGTGTGTGTGTGTGTACCTGCTAGGTGTGCTGTCAGCTCGGTCACTCTCCTCTTCTGTCCATGTTTTCACAGACAGCCTGTGTGAATCCTGCACTGGACCGGTCATACTGCACACACCACATTAACACTCAGTTCATTGTCACCACACAGTCAGACAGATGGACACAAACCAACATACCCAACTGAAGATACACACAGTCCTGACATAAAGACACATACACACATTAAAGAGGCTCACGCAGACTGCCAAACACCAGACACACAACTCACTAACTGGCACACACATGCAATGATGGACCCAGTCAGAAAAGGAAGGTCATCCAGTACGAGGTCATCCTGAATCAGGCATCACCACGGAAACCAGGTGGCATAGCAACACGCTGTATCGTAGTTATGACAACGCATCATAAGAGGGAGAGACAGACAGATGTTCAAAGTCAACAAACCTGATAAATTTCCAGATATCCCAACGTTAGCTCGTCAATCCATCAGTTCAGTTCACGTCTTCAGCTCAGACAAGACGTTAATCACGAAGGACAGATATGAAGGGTTGGATGGATGGATGGATGCAGTGAACAACCGATCAAAGGAATGATCACATGGCACTCGACAAAAGCTTCCTTTAAATTGCAAATTGTGTGAGCGCTTGTTCCTTTTCACTAGCAAGCTCATCTGAATTCAAGAACCTTGTTTGAAGTGGCCTCTGAACTACAAGTGTTTCTGTGTGCATATATTCTCCTGATTACTGAAAGAGAAGTGTTATTATGCACACACCTGCACACGCAGAATAGAGATGTATTCACAAACTGGACTTTAATCAAAAAATGGCATTCAGATTTTCCATCGTCTTGAGCCGAGGAATAAATAGTTGGAATGTGAATTCTGTGTATTCTGAATTTCACTGAAATGAAACCAGGTGGAGGAGGAGTCCAGTAAAGGGCTGCGTTCAAATACTGCACACATTATTAGGGGAACCAAAAATGCACTTTACCACAGTAGGAAAACGCACGAAAGATACGTTGTTACGAGTGTTACAAAAAAAAAGGAAATTTGTGTCTATGTACATGAATCAAATGGATTACATTTTAGGACTATTTCACAAAGTGCCGTGAGACTGTGTTGCATATCAACCACACTGTTGACATCCCTATTGCTGCCAAAGTTAGCGACTAGCTAGTGAACATAGTGGAGCACTTAGCAGCTAGATATTCCCCTCAATAGTTGTTGGAGAGCAAAACAGCTAACAGGAGAGTGAAAATTGATTTTACATTTCAAAAATATGATTTTATTCTGGGGGCTATAGAGTGCTACAGAAATGAGTCCTAAAACCCAGAAATTGGTTAGCAGTTTAGCCTCGTCTGGACGTCACTGGGTTTTTAGTTAGATGTCTGAAATAAAGTTTATGTGTCTTAAAAAAGGCGGTTGCTAACAAGTGGTTAAATAAGACTACTAAACGTCATCACGCCGACTCATCCGCCTCTACAGCCTCGTTGTGTATACTCGCACTAATGCGACCGTGGTGTAGTTCCTTTATAGCCTAACGTTAGCTTCTTGCTTCTGCCGATTGCATTCACACTTCAAAAATCATAAAAGTGGTGTTCATTTGTGGAGATTATTTTACGGAACAAAACATGTAGATGTCATAAACATTTGTTTGCCTCAGAGCTTATTTTATGCAATAATCCAAAATCCAATGGAAAAATCCCATTGGCTTTTTGTCGAGGGAACCCAGGGTGATGCTAGCTTCCTGGTTGGCCTACAAAAATACATCATCCCTGTTTTCACTTTATGAGCCTACATGAGCAGGTTACAGTATTTTTTCCATCATATTATATAGCCTCCAGAATAATATACATTTTTTAAAAATGTCCGTTGTTCCCCTTTAAGTATGAAGGTGAAATTCAGGATATGGTTAGCCTAGCTTAGCATAACCTCTGGAAGCAGGGGGTACAGCTGGCTTGACTTTAAACTAGAGTGAAACATTTTGCATGCCAGCAACTCTAAATCTAGAGTTAGCAACTATCTAGTGAACATAGTGGGGCATTTAGCAGCCAGATATTTCCCTCAATAGTTGATGGAGAGTAAAACAGCTAAAAGGAGAGTGAACATTGATTTTACATTTCAAAGATCTGTTGATTTAGGTTAAAGGAGTCCAATTATAATGGTCCAAAATTTGTGAGATACTGTGTTCACAGAAGAATATACACAGGGTTGCAGTCTTGTAATGATGAGGATTATTGAAACATTGTAAATGTGGTCTGTTAAAGGAATAGTTCAACATTTTGGGAATCCTGCTTCTTTGGTGTCCTTTCTATAGGGAGATAAGAAGATCAATCTCATGTCAGTGGGGAACACCAGCATTTAAAAAATATATATATATATTATTCTGGAGGCTATATGACATGATGGAAAAAATACTGCAACCTGCTCATGTAGGCTACGCGCATATTACAAGTACACACCCAGAAACCAAGAGTTGGCAGCGTCATCACGGTAAACAGTTTCTATTCTCATTAAAGACAAATTACGTAAATCCAATTATTAATTGGCAAATGTATTTTTTTTTTAATTTTTACTTGAGTTTTTAAATGTATAATTTGAGTGCACATTTAACCAATTTATAGTTTTGTTCTGTTTTTGTATTATTCATTAATTCCCAATCCAATTCCAGTCCATTAATTGATTATAATTAAATACTGACAGAATCTTTTAAATGCCCTGGTGGCACACTCCAGATTCCATATGGGACAGACAAAGAACAAAAACAAACAATATATGGAAAAATGCTTTTATTGAACATTATTGATCTGATTGTACACACTGACTTTTGGAAGTATTGCTATCATGTAAAGCAAATATTTGGCCCAGAGGGTCAATCCAAAGGGGCCAATAAAGAAACATTTTGGATAAAAGAAAAAAAAACAGAACAATAGTGGAATGTTAACATCAGCAGCAACAAACCTGGATATCCACATAATCAAATGTAGCATTAAGGCAAAAAAATATTAATATTTTAGACTAATACAGAATTAGAAATCTGTCTTAGAAAGTTTTTCTTTTACAACTGAAGTCATATTTCACTCATGGCTGTTTGCAAGCAACTGAACAATCTGAATCATGACATCGTTTACATGGATCAAATCCACATGTTCTGTTCCTGTATGAATAATGTGCGAATCATCTCCAGACAGTATTCTGATTATGAAGGGGAACACATACACTGCAGGTATACACCATCTTCTGTTTTATTGAGTTTATATGAAAGCAGTAGCAGCTTTGACATGTTACAATTCAGATGTACACAATTTAGAAAAGAAATTGCTGCATAGACGGAATAAACAAAATAAACTCTGCTTCTATTTTTCTAAAATGGGAGCTGTGACTACTTATATCAATTCAAGGTTTTTAAGGTTGGCTTTTGATTTAGGTGTCTGAAATATTTTCAGGTGCAAATAAATATCATTTTATGGGATTCTTATGCAGTATTCAGGTATTTAATACACTAGATTGTTTTGGTTTCATAATGGACAAATGAATGGATTATAATATATGATGGGATTTTTAATGGATTATCTGAAAGTTACCAAAACGCATGTAACCTTCATTGAAAAATTAAGACTTGTGTTGAAATTTAAATTAAGGTAAGGCATTCATGGTATTTGGTCAGTTTGACCAAATAAAAAAAAGGTTCTTAAAATGTCCTTAGCCTCTAGAACCTGTGAGCCCCCGGTACCGGGGGCAACCCGTGACATAGTTAGAAAACACCTCCATTTCATCATCTATTTATAGAGAATATAAATGTTACACCATTTTGAAAACCTGAGGCCTTCTTTTTTCAGAATCCGTAAACCAACTGCATGTTGTCCAAACTATGTCTTATTACGAAGGATTTTAACAATAAAGGTGTACAGAAATATTCTTTGTAAATATAAGAACAAAAGATCAAAAGATCTGTGATCATTTTTTCATAAGGCTACAATGTCATGCTTGGTTTCTCTGGAAACTAGAAATTGCAAGCTTTCCAATGCACTTGACCGCACCTCCACTTGGATCACACACACACACAGGGAATGGAGCAACCAAACTGTCAAACTTCACATTTTACAGTCAGACTGACATAAATCTTTATTCTTATCAAAGTATTTCACCAAAGAGGAGAATTACAATCCAGATGATGAAAATCAGATTTTTTTTCCTATACTGCATCTCCATTGTAACCTCCATGGTGAAATAGTTTAGTTTACAATTTATTCATAGTCCTTAGCTTCTTACCTTTCAAAAGAGACCCCATACAGTATATGCATATAAGCCTCATGGTTGAGGGGTTATTCCTGATTCATTTTGGGTAGTTATTTTAGGTGCTTTTCTGAGGGATAGGGCTAGGGCTCAGGAGGTTAGAGATAATCCACTAAAAATACCTGAATGTGTTCCTCATGAAACAGATATATTACATCCATCAATCTATCTAATAATTATCCCCTTAAAATCCCATTAAAACTACCCTAATGACATCAGTATTGATGGGTAAGTTAATGGACTTAAATGACATGAACTACCTATAGTCTAGCACAGCTTTGGTCATATATAAAAAAGGCCAGAAGTTATTCAGTAAAGAATACCGTATTATGGCTTAAGTACAATAAATGCTCAAACTGTGAATTGGCTGGCACATTGGAAGATACAGCAGAATGCAGTCGGTATATCATGAGGCAGTGGCACATGGGAAACTTGGAGGCAATGCAACAAGAATGAAGAGGTTCAGTAAAGTCTCGTTAGGGATCAAAAAACAACAAAACCCTGAAATGCTGAGGAAGAACCATCACCTATCTACCATCTATCATCTCATGGTCATTGTCTCTAAATGGTCCCCATGTATCACAGCCTTCACATTTAAAGAAACAAAACCTTTTATTCATGTATTTTCTCAATAGGCTTACCCCTCATCAGGGTCACAGGCAGGCAGGAGTCTATCCCAGCATGCACTGGGCAGACCCTGAGCTTGGCTTATGCAGAATAACTGAAGACAGTCGGTCAGCATGTGTGTGTGTGTGTGTGTGTGTGTTTAAGCCTTCTTCATGCCTCTCCCCATCAGGCAGGCGAAGACGGTCATCACCATTTTAGGGTTGAGCTCTACCAGGTCCTCAGCCAGGGCGTAGACCTTCGCCCCAATCTTCCTCGCCATGGAGATGGCATACCTGGTTCAGGAAAGGGTCAGCGTATTAGATGTGTGACACTCATTGTATTTTTCAGTTACTCGATTACTAGCGCTGTCAAAGTTAACGTGATAACACAAATTCTTTTTAACGGCACTAATTTCTTTAACGCATTAACACAAATTGAGAATTTTAGGTTGTAGCGGCTCAGTCTTAAAGCTAGAGAGAAGATACTCACATGAACTAGAAAACCTAAAGAATCCATTGATAGCAACCATGTCATACTAAATAATGCTCCAAACTCACGGTACATTTTGGTGAGGAAAAACTGGCATGGCCATTTTCAAAGGGGTCCCTTGACCTCTGACCTCCAGATCAGTGAATGTAAATGGGTTCTCTGGGTACCCACGAGTCTCCTCTTTACAGACATGCCCACTTTATGATAATCACATGTAGTTTGGCAAGTCATAGTCAAGTCAGCACACTGACACACTGACAGCTGTTGTTGCCTGTTGGGCTGCAGTTTGCCATGTTATGATTTGAGCATATTGTTTTATGCTAAATGCAGTACCTGTGAGGGTTTCTGGACAATATCTGTCATTGTTTTGTGTTGTTAATTGATTTACAATAATAAATATATACATACATTTACATAAAGCAAGAATATTTGCCCACTCCCATGTTGATAAGAGGATTAAATACTTAACAAATCTCCCTTTAAGCTACATTTTGAACGGATAAAAAATGAAATTAATTTGCGAATAACTGTAATTAACTATGGACAACCATGTGATTAATTGCGATTAAATATGTTAATCGATTGACAGCCCTATTGATTAGCATCAAATGCATCTATTTCTGTTTGATGTTTTCTTTTATCATCATTTTTTTTTACCAGCTACAATATGGAGTATTATTTGTGTAAAAATCCTGAGTTTGCAATGAGACATTTTGAACACGAAAAAATATTTTTGGCAAGCACATAAATCATATTTTGTGGAGAAATTGTGTCAACAGTGAACATTAATAACCTCCATAATAACCAAAATAGTAACTTCTCTAGTTACCGATAATCCTACTGCCGATCGGATTGGAGACAAAACAGTAAAGTTTCAAATTAGTCTTTGGATGATAATTTCTCTACAAATTATAATTCATGTACGTTCAAAACATTTATTTCTGTCCCGTTGCATGCTCAGAATTTAGTCTCAAATATAATGCCATGCCAAATCCAGCAACTAGGAATAATAATAACAGAGTCAGAGAAAAGCAGGTCGGTGATTACTTGGCATTGTTTAGTTTGTCTTCGTCTGACAGATCTCCTGTCTGGACCAGCTCAAAGTTCACACTATTTGGCTGAATGGCATCAATCAGGTCCAGAACTGGCATACTGGTAGCGATCGATTTGTCCTGAACAGAGGGATACACACACACATCACACATAACATATAGGCAACATACAGAATGCAGGCTTTCTCTTACAATAAGGATACCGCCCACAGGCTGGTCGTGTAAAACTATACTATTTAAAACACTAAACTTAAATAGAATTGAGGTAAAACTCACCTTAAAGCTCTTGATGGAGGAAGTCTTGCCAGCGTCAGCCAAAGTCTGGTTGACCCACGTAATTATCAATTCATCTCCTGCAGCTTCTCCACTTCCAAGGTCTTCAAGAACATTTAACGTGTACCTGCGTATAGATCATAAGACCACGTGTAAGAATATCAACAATTAAATCAAATCATATTCTATATCCACTGTGGAGCATGGGGTACAATCAGTGAATTAAATAGTGAGGGAGATTATTTTAAAGGTATGTACGTTTTTACACGTATAAACGTTTTTTTTTGCCAATGTGTGAACAGGTTGTAACCTAACCTAAAAAATTAGTTTTCCTCTATCTGCCTGTAGACTGCTTTTAATGTGAGGAACCCGGGCCTGTTTTTCCGGGATTAATCCAACGGATGTGACGTCATCCACACTCGCGAGTGCACAACCACAGCTAACGTTCGGTTAGAAATGGAGTCCCCTAATGCCAACAAACGGCCAGCCCCCACCACAACTCAGACTCCAACACGAACTCCACAGAAGCACAACAAAAACAAAGTTATATCTGGTAAAGCCGTCTTTCAAAACAGAAATGTGACCGATGTCGGGGGTCAGTTTCTCCCCTGTTCCTTCTGACCAACATTACTGCCAAGCATGTGAATATATAGTGATATTGTGGTTTTAGCTGTCAATCATGTTCAGTCTCGTGTGTCGCCTCACTGGACGCGTCTACGTAGTGCGAGGACTAGCACGAGCAACAGGACGCTGACTGTCGTTGACTTAACGGCCACAGGTGTCACTGTTCACAAGCACATTTTGATTCTTACATAGAGTCCCTTTAAGGTACGACATGCTACAATGACTACACTTCACTGTAAAATTGATCACAATACCTTCCTATAAGTACAGTAAATGAATGAAACCATGTGGGTTGACTGGTATCCTCCCAATACTGCAAGTTCATGTTATAGTTTTATGTCATAAAAGGTAATACTTTGCAAAATCAATACTACATTTCCCATAAACCCCATTGTGTTCAGGGGTAATTCTTCAGAGGACGCTCTGAGTGTGTTTGTTTTCTCTATGGCTTCACTAAATAACGAATAAACATGTTAGTTGTGATCTTTAGATCTGCCTTTCACTCATTCTACTATGTAACATTGACAAAACCTGAGAAACTTAACTGTGTACTGAGAGAGCAGCGCCCTCTACCTGCTTTGGGTTATATAGCAATTCAAACATCCAGAGGCTGGAGGCCAATACATGCTGTCTTACTTCTCATTGGGGTTCATGGTTATTTTCTCAACATGTCAGAATTACCACATCATGGAGTTAAGTTTCACTATTAAGGTTAACCTCCATAAACAGATTCTGTATTCACATGTACAATCTGGAGGCAACGGGACAAGATTTTAGCGTCAGAAGCGTTCTGGTTTACGTTTGTAGTCCGAGTAGTATTGACCAATCCTGTTCGAGCAGGCTTTGGTTGAATGCAGGTAAACAGTCTGTGTGTATATAAACATGGACGACGCATCTCCACAGAAGTGAAGCCAAAATATCCCGGATACAGGTGACTCACAGCTGTCAATCATGATGTCTCACCCCCTTTATAGCATCAAATAACTAATTAAAACCAAACTTTTTAGAAAAATGAACACTTGAACAAACAGTACATCACTGTGAACTACCTAAAATGACAGAAACCATCTTTGGGAAAATATGTTTGACGTGTCCTTGACACTTTAATTTGGCCCATGTCTATCAGCTGACATGAAGGAGGTGGGATTTATGAGCTATACTGCAGCCAGCTACCAGGGGGCGATCAAGATGTTTTGGCTTCACTTTTGAGGAGCTGTCATGTCGTCTATCTTTATATACAGTCTATGGGCGGAACACATTGGTCGAAATGCAATCTCAGAACCCATCAGCTATCGTCTGACAATGATTTAGCTTTTTGTTGGTTTAAAATGAGCTTGTAAACTGGCTACTTGTAAAACAATCCGGTCATACAAGTCGTCTCTCAACTCTAACTCCAGTCTCGTGTCTCAAGTTACTAATCGGACTGGAAACAACGAGCATCGCACAGAAGAGGAAGTCTTGGCCCGGATATCCGCTGGCTACACCGTAACCCGAGACATATGGCTTATCCTTCGTCAGACCAATAGCCAATGGGTTCTGAGATTGTATTAAGGGTAAATCACCTCCTCATCAGCTGCCACACCACGGCCAGAGTTAGTGTTGGATTCCCGTCGTAGAGGTCCTGTCCACCAATTCCCACCAGGGAGAAACCAGCTTTATTCTTACCCAGATCCACGGCATAGTTACAGTTTTCTCTCTGTTGTACACACACACACACACACACACACACACACACAAAGTAAGCATATTTTACAGTAAACTCAGTTGTTCACAATGAGACTGAGTTCTACAGGTATGTGTGTTGTTATTCATGTTATCTATACGAGTAGTTCCCAACCTATTTTCCTTGAAGCTCCCACTACTTGTATCTAAGAAAAGCTGCCACCCCCTATATTTTCTGACATCATCACCCTAAAAGAAATTACAAATCCTCTAACAAAATCCTCAATTTGAATAAAGTGATTCAGTGTATTAAATTTTTTAATGAATATGACAGTTTTTCCTCGCCAAAATTGTGCGTAAGTTTGGAGCGTTATTTAACCTCCTTCACGACAAGCTAGTATGACATGGTTGGTACCGATGGATTCCTTCACTCTAGCTTTAAAACTTAGCCTGCTACAACCTCTGAAAAATTGATTGTGTGAATGCGTTAAAGAAATTAGTGGCATTAAAATGGATTTGTGTTAACGCGTTATCGCATTAACTTTGACATCCCTAGTTTAAACACAATGTGGACTACTAAGTAGCAAAAGTAATTTTGTAGAAATGATCCAGTAAGTGTGTTAATATGATTTTAGTTATACATGTACAAATCCTGGTGCACCCCTTGTGATCTTTGGGGCCCCTGGACCCAAGGTTGGGAACCACTGATCTATACAGAGTAAAAGGTATAGAATTAAGACAACTACTGTCTAGTAATGAATATAACTATAGTAAGTGTACCTCCTGCGTGATATAGAAACTTCTTTATATAGTACATACTGTAGCAGTTTGGAAAGTAGTATGTGCATGTACCTTTTTTAAATGCCCTGCTCCTCCCTTGTATGGAGGGTAGTTGACTCTGTCCCAGTCCACTGGCACTTTAATCTTTTCATAAAGCTGGAGAATCACCATGGCTGTCTGCAGATCACTGCATTAACACACACACGCATGTATTTAAACAGTGTGGCAATAAACAGTTAACATGACACAGCAAGTCCTTCCAGACAGAGGGATACTGACCTGAAGATATGGTGGACATGTGGATTGACTCCAAGAGAGTTCATCCAGTTCCTGAAAGTTCTCTCCTCTCTGGTCTCGCCTTGAGAGGGACAGTAAGAGAGAGGTTAGCCGCACAGACAGGACTACACAGGAGGTCAGCTGCTTCCTACGTGTATGTGAGAGAGGGATTATTCATCCGTGCTTACTCTCCAGGTTCCAGTCTTGGTCCTCTGGTTTGGTGAGAGCCGGGTGTTTGTTGAAGAGCGTGGCTACGAAGGCCATGTTGAGCTTTGCGTTTCCACTCACAACATCAGTGGCGGTTACAAACTGTCTGCAGTCGAGGCGGTCGGCCTGTTTGAGCATACAGTCTGCTCTCTTTGTTGGATCCTTCTCCTGGTGACACACAACCACACACACACAGATACAGATTTACATTTTGTTGGGGGAAACAAGCTCTGTCATGTGTTAGATGCAGAACATCCTTTAAGATATCCCATACACTAAATTACATTCAACTTCTTTATTGTCATATGTACAACAGTTAGAGTGAAGCAGTCGTTGGTAATGAAATTCTTAGTTGTCAGGCTCCCTTCAACAATGCTCATACAGAGATGTAGAAAAAGAAAATCATGTATGTAAAAATGAGAATCTAAGACATAAAATAGTTGTTGTGATCGTCATTTCCAGTCAGTGCACCGCAGAGTATTCGATTTGAGACGTCCCTACCCCGTTGAAATTCACACACTACTCAAGTAAGTACAGAGCGCACACAGTGCACTACATTGAAGTGTACTTGCCGAAGTGCTCAGATTGGAACACACAGATAGTCTGGGCTTCACACAAGGATGTTACTGTAATGAAAAGGCTTCATTTCCTCAAAGACAATGATGACATTTGGCAAGAGCCAAGATGCTGATTATGACATGTAAAACAATGATGTATAATAATAATACGTAGACTTAATAACCTGAAAGATCATGTCATATTGTAAAGACAAAGCTGTGACACTTTTGTCCATTTTATGAAGAACGCTAGAGGGAGAAAGAGAAGAACCCTGCTTACAAAAAGTACTGATATCATGATCCTAATATAGTTCTACAGGAAGCAGGAAGCAGGTCAACAGGAAGTCGGCTTCCATTCAGCCTCTTACAACCAAATGAAAAGCATCAACTGAATTTAGACTGACCACTGCTCAGTTTCAATGACATACCAATGTGTGTGTGTGTATGTGTGTGTTTAAATCTTTGATTCTCAGTGTGATTTTGTAATGTGTGAGTTCTGTAGTAATTCTGACTAAAATAATACTAAATAAATAGAATCTAAAAGGTAAACATCATACATACCGCATTACACTTTGCTGCCTTATGAAGATAAAAAAAGGTTGCATACTACATTAAACTATTGCCTTATCAACTTACATAAAGACCAGACATGTCGATCTCAATCCGTGGAACATCCTCTTTGGTGCCGTCTGGAGCAATCTGCTCAAGCAGGTGAAAGTACGCCTTGGAGTCCTGCACAGACACAGATAGACACTTAGCTACTCCCAACCAGAAATGTCAGTTCTTTTCTCCTGTGTGTTGATTTCATCGTGTTGTGTTTTTTTCAAACTGTCACATCAATATGTAACTGTACAATATGTAATTTTAGACATATATTAGACATATTGAGTATAAGCAGATGGCAGCTCGCTACCCTACAATAAATAATTACAGAACAAAGATGTCTGACACTGGTAAGACCCGGAGACTAAGGCCCTGTTCAGACCTGGAATTAACATGTGTCTTGGTTGATCCGATCACAAGTGGATAGCCCTAACCTGTCGGTTCACACCTGAGATTAGAAAGCGTCTCCTCATGCGTCTCCACATGTGTCTCCACATGTGTCTCCAGTGACCCCTTGTGATCGGATCTCACTTCCACGCTTAATACTGCAAATAAACACGTACATCATTTTCATCTGTAAAGACCAAATGCGTTGTTGTTTTTAACCTGCGGGAGACAGCAGTAGTAATATCCTACATATTTAAGAATTTGGGTTCATTTTATGAACACAAAAATATAAGGTTATTGTCTACTGGCAGTCACCGTGGACCTCCGTGCCACTGCCACCGCCTCCTTTGCCAGGCAGGCAGCAGCGGTGCACAGAGCTTCAGAGAGCCGGTGATGAGAGCAGGAATCTGTGCAGAGCACCAGAACAAAAACACAGGCACATCACCGACAAGCCCTTAAGCTATAGAAATATATATTAAGTTATTTTGTTGAGTTGCCTCTTGATGCAGTGTATACGTCTATGTCTATGTCTATGGAGTGAAGCTGTTATGCACTGCTGTTGACAATGTGGGAGTAATAAAGTGTTTGCCGTTATTCTCAATGCGTCCTCAATGCATCTTGGGTGCATTCACTCCTGTACTTTGTGATCGGATCACTGAAGACATGTTAATGCCAGGTCTGAACAGGGTCTAAGGTTTCAGTGGTCTACGACAGTAAGAGGTTTAGGCATCACACAGACATTTCCTTACCTTAATATCTCCAGAAAAGTTCGATATGGACATGCCAACTTTCTTTAAATGGAAATTGGCCCAGCGCAGCAGCAGCTCCTCAGGACTGAGTTTCATCAGCTCTTCCAGACTCTCCCCTTCTTCCAGCAGCGCTGCTATGGCTGTACACACAAACACAAGCATGACTCTCTGACTTCTTTGTTAGAATTCTAATTTTTGTTTGGCTGCATTAATAATCTGTCTTATATTGTCATGTGAAGTCTGTGTGGGTACGTTACATTTAGTTTTATATCCACAGATAAGTCTGACTGTGTGTGTGTGTGTGTGTGTGTGTGTGTGTGTGTTTGTACATACCTTCATTGCGGCTCAGCTCTATGTCAGCGAACAGTCCTATCTTGATAATCTGCCAGAGGAGTCCAAGCACCAGGTGAGGTTTTCCCTCCTTCAGATCCTGAGCTCCGATGTTGACGACCTGGCAGCCGATGGCCGAGGCGGAATTAAGAGCCAAGTTCAGATTCTCCTGTTAGGGACAGAATAAAAGTTGGATGATGGAGGCCAAAACAGAGGTCAGATTCATGCAATATAATGTACATACGTATAATCAGTGACGTAGTTTTAGATATCAAGGTGGTATCACCGTCAAATAGAAGCAAACTGTATAAATGGCTTTCATTATGTTTTTCTTTTAAAAACTGTAAATCAAATCAGAATCATTGATATTGTATTCTATGATGTATGCAATTAAGTTAAATCACACTAAACATATAACTGATTAACTAATTAACCCTTGTGCCTCACTAGGGACATTTCTGGCCATTTAGTTATTAATTTTCCAATCATTCTGTCTGTGTTAATACATATGGCATACATTTCAGCAAGGTTGTGAGTTTTTTATTTTTTTATTTTGGAAGTTCAATCTCAGCTCCTATAATAAGCCTGTAATAAACTGTGTAGCCAAAGTACAGACACTCAGACCCTTAAGGATAAAAATGTCACCAATGAAACCCATTAAAACCACACTTTTTGATCAGCATACAATCATACATTCTATTATATCAGGCTTTCGGTCTAGAGCCCTGGCTTCAACATTGTGCTTTTTATTATTTTCCACCAGATTGCGCCATTTTCTCATGTTTACCCTATGGGGCATTGCTGCTGTATTATGTGTATTATGTGTTAACATAATGAATGTTATTGCTAATCATTGACATATCTCAGACTGTGAAAAAATCCCTCTAGCATTTACTATATATATACATATATATATATATGTATATATATATTTATATATATATACATATATATGTATATATATTATTTATTTATTTTTTTCATAAAAAAACAACAATGGCATTATATAAACAAACTGGCATTCAAAGGGTTAAAACTCTGAAAATAAAGGAATATTTAATAATTGTTTTGTTTTTTGTCGTGGATATTTCCGTCCTCTACTTTTTTAAAGTGAGGCAACAAGGATTAACTGACCTGCGTGGTGAAAGCTGTGAGTTTCTTTTTATTGATGGTTCTCTCATCGATGGTGTCTTCAACAGACAGGTTGATGAGTTTACTGCAAAAACACACGTGAGAAAAACATATTAGCACACGTGATACATGGCCTTAAAAACAGACTGCTTAATGTTAACAGATAAGGACGAGTGGAGTTGAAGGTCAAATTAAGGAAACATTAAAGTTATGGATAGATAAGAACAGATAATTACAAAGTGAGAGATCACTATGCTTCGATGTTCTTTATAGGATTTTTGTCAGATCTGTTAATGTTTACCAAAGTATGATGCCGTCTGCCACGGCTTTAAACAGAGCCTCTGTATTGGGGTCGATGGGCAGGACGTGTGTACAGTCTGGATCCTTCTCCAGAGCAGAGTTGATGTAGTTGGCAAAGGCGTAGCGCTCCTGCTCTGAAATACAGGTGAGTCAGGTGTCAGGTCCTGTCCTGGCTTGATGACATTGATGGACAGTGGACCCTTACATATCATTCTATAGGTCAGTGGTTCCCAACCTATTTTCCTTGAAGCCCCCTCTATTTGTATCTAAGAAAAGCTGAGAGCAAATAGGTTTTTGACCACAGTGAATATGTTGTTTTTGAAAGGCTAAATGCCAACAAATATGAATTGAAGCAGAATATTTTGTTAGATAAAAACAGGTTGTGAATTTTGGAGATGATTACATCTAGATTTTTTTCAATAAATGTTGACTTTTGGACTTTACAACACTTTGAAGTTATTGGAAATGTTTGGATCACACAAATCGGAAACAATCTCAGCCACCACTGGAATCTAATTCTACAAATAGTATAATACTAATAATATTAGTGGAGCCTGATCTTCACCTGCAACTGTGCAGAATTATCAGGTTTAAACAGAAATGTGGCCCAAGTAGCAAACAAATATCTATTCTTAAAAAGTTACACAGTATATACAGACTTTTGTATAAATCATCCAGTAAGTGTGTTATTATGATTTTGGATATACATGTGCAAAAATATTTTGACAACCTCAGAGCAGACAAATTGTGGCGCACCCTCTGATCTTTGTCGTTGGACCCCAGGTTGGGAACTACTGTTATAGGTATTAGTGTTACTTTACTAACCAGAGATTGAATGCTGAGTTCCTTCACTAGAGATCTCGCTGGTGCCCCCGATGGCTACGATGCCTTCTTTCTTGTTCAGAGCTTTCCTGAAGCCCTGGGCCAAGCGGTCGTCCTTCATATCCTGGAAAATCTGAAAAATACACGTTGACGCTTAGAGTCAATCAAACTGTGGCTTTATTTATTAAGATACTGATTAATATAGTTAGTCAGTCACTCACCTCTTGAGTTAGTTTCAAAATCAACAAGTATCAGGGACAGTACATTCATTTGAATCAATTGTAATCAATTTTAATATAATCTAGTCAGTCAACCAGTCAGCCTTCAAGTTAGGACTTTATTTAGTCAACATTTAGTTGATGAACTGTTGGTAAAGTTGTGAATTAGTTTATTTATTTATTTATTTAGTTAGTTAGTTAGTTAGTTAGTTAGTTAGTTAGTTAGTTAGTGTTACCTACAGCCGTGAACTCTTCAAGGTTGATACGGCTGTCGTTGTCTCTGTCCAGCTTCTGAAGGAGTTCTCTGATCTGGTATCCGGGCAAAGGACAGCCCACCTCGCGGAAGAGATCACCAAGTTCGGAGGCACAGATGTAGCCATTACTATCCACATCTGGAGAAGTGAGGTGGAGGCAAGAGGGGCGGGGTCGGAAGGAGGGAAAACAGCAAGCAATATTTTAGTTGGAGCCCACCACGCTGCTTTTCTCTATTAGCGATTGATACGACACTATCAGGATTCAGTCAGTTCCTTCATGACAAGTATTACATTTACTACTCTAAAGAAGGGGTGATCCTAGGATCAGACCTTTAGGGGGAATGAGAATGTGACACGTGTACAGGCAAGAAAGCAGGTTTCGTTTCAATATTGGAGGGGACACATATAAGGCGGAGGTCTGATGGTCTTCCCCCAGAAAAAATTGACACATTGACACATTTCTACTGCATGCAAACAACTACATGATGTTGCCCCAAACTGCATGTGATTATCATAAAGTGGGCATGTCTGTAAAGGGGAGACTCGTGGGTACCCATAGAACCCATTTACATTCACATATCTTGAGGTCAGAGGTCAAGAGACCCCTTTGAAAATCGCCATGCCAGCTTGCCCTCACCAAAATTTTGCCTAACTTTGGAGAGTATCTTTGAGATTGAACCAGCTACAGCCTCTTAAGGGCAGTAATGTCTGCGGGGATCGCCTGCAATCCTGCGGGTCTCAGAGGGTTTTATAATTATTTTTTATGGGTGCTGAGATAAAATGTAGGTACAGTATGCTTGAGCACCCTGAAAGAGAGTCTAAAGTAACCACTGTTCTAAACACCAAGAGTCTGGTAGGACTACATTCAACGTTTGTCTCTCTGTCAAAACAAATGTCAATTTTCTTTTACCTTTGGACAGAGCCAAGCTAGCTGTTTATGCTAAGCTAAGTTTACAATAAGTGTATTTTCCAAAATGTCAAACTATTCATTTAAACCATAAATTAAATGTGGGTGTATCAAAGGTTTAATTTCTTTCAATGAACCCCGAGATAACCATGTGTCTTTCAGATGGAGCACACACAATCTTTAAGGACATGTGTGTGTCAGCTGCTTTATCCCACTTCAAACATGACTGACAATATCCACACACACACGTTCTTACTCACCCACTTTCTGGAAGCCCTCCCTGATCTCCTCCAGCTCCTCAGCGCTGACACTAGTCGACATGCTGACACCTAGAAAATAATACAGCAGCTGCATTTAGGTACTGATATACAATCTGAACCTTTACACATTATACACATCATGTCTCCTTAGCTGTGTAGGTTCATGTCAGTCATCAGGATCAAATGGTGTGATGTTAGGAGCTCCTGTGTATTATAAAATCACTTCATCCTATTGTCCTAGTGGTGCTTTCTTGGGTATCTGTTTTTGAAGATTCAGCACGCAGCTCAACTTGGTGAAGCTCAGCATCTTAGAGTACAACAGACACAGATGTGTTCAATAAGATGGCTTGAGGCTCTTTTATCTAGGTCTATGAGATACGACAGCAAGGCGTGTTGGTTATTCCTCTGTTTACTGTTGGATGCTTGAGTCAGCCTGGAGCCATACTCTCTAACAGCACAGCTCTGTTAACTCAGTCAGTAGCTCCATCTAGTATACAAAGACCCATTTAGCATTACAGTTACATCAGCCTAGAGACCCTTAACATCTAATAGGTTTATGTAGATTGCCTTTGGTGTAATATGATTCTGTAATGGAGGGTTTGCATTATAGCTTATGTAGCTATTGACATTACAGCTACTGTATATAAATGCTGGTTGCTCTCTCTAGAACAAAAACAGATATGATATGATCCACATAAGTTTGTGGTATATAATCATAGACCTATTAACATCTACTATGGCTGAAAGGTCAAATGAGTAGTTCAGCCAAATTACAAAAAAAGAACACTTTTCCACTTGCAAATGGCAATCACAGTAATTTGATCCGTTTGGTTTACACTTTGAGACCTCAGCTGTTGCCGTCTCCCTTCCTCCTAAATACAATGGAGGCAAATGACATTTGGCAAAGTATCTGAAAACATCAAAAGCAATGTGTCTTTCCAGCAACAACATCCTGGGTACTCCACAGTAATCCACAGACCTCACTGTGAACGCTTTCTGTTCAATATAAACACCAAGCATCTATCTCTGTCCATACTTAGGTTCACCTCATTTGTAGTCGGGTACAAACTTCCCCAAATCAAACCAAAGGTGGTATCAACCAGAGGCGGGACCAAGTCATTGTTTTACAAGTCATAAGTAGGCTAAGTCTCAAGTCTTTGAACTCAAGTCCCGAGTCAAGTCCTAAGTCCCAGGTCAAGTCCCAAGCAATACTGACAAGTTCCAAGGCTTAAACTTTGCGTTTCGAGTCCTAATCAAGTCATAATGCGCTCTTCACCAAATGTAATGCCATTTGCGTCTCTGTCTATTTTACGACCTGCACATTTCGCATACTGCAATTAGTTTTTTGTTGACTACCGCATTGTCTTTGTATGCAAATGAAATTATCTTTGGTATCATCTTTTCCAACTGGCGCTCAGTAACGTTACGGTAGTTCTTCATGGTCTTCTCCTGCAACTTGACTGGATGCTGTCGGATTGGTTCAAACTAAGTGGATCTGGGGAATTAAGAGTCTACTTGCTGGGAATGAAAAGCATTAACGTTAGTTGATTCAAGGAAATGAAGGAGAATGAAGTGATTCATGGCACACTTTTTAAATAACATACTTTTTATTTTTTTGTGCTGGAGGGGGGGGGGTGAGGTATCAAGTATTTTCAAGTCAATAGGCTCAAGTCCAAGTCAAGTTTCGAGTCAATGGTGTTAAAGTCCAAGTCAAGTCTTTTTTGATTTTGTCAAATTGAGTCTAAATTCATCAAATTTGTGCCTCCAGACACATGACTTAGTCTCGAGTCCACACCTTCGCTAT
This sequence comes from Sebastiscus tertius, assembly GCA_916701665.1. NCBI lineage: Eukaryota > Metazoa > Chordata > Actinopteri > Perciformes > Sebastidae > Sebastiscus > Sebastiscus tertius. Next base: position 26,505 of record CAKAOH010023816.1, read on the forward strand.
CTACTAAAGGTTATTGGTTATGCTGTATGAAAAAAATATTTTTGTAATTTGGGAGAGCTGACTGTTTAATACACCACATAGGTTAATGAATATATACATATGTATATATATATATATATATATATATATACATATATATGAATATATCTGTTTTAGCATGCACATCCTTTCAGTAACAGATAAAGCCTAAAGCTAGGATGACGCTTTCTGTAGCAAAAAGCAGAGCTCTGTAGTATCATGGCTGCTTAATACATCACATATCACATCAGATAATGTTATAGAAAATATTGTCCTAGATATACAGTCCCAGTAATAATAGATAATGAGATTAGCCTGCCATGTACCATACATGATTTAATCTGAGAGAGAGCTTTCTGCTGCAGAGAGCAGAGCCCTGCTAGCGGAGACTAGAAGATATTGCAACTTGATGTATTACATCCACAGACATCAATACAGCCTAGGAAGCCAACGCCAGCCAGACGACTCAGGCATTATTACCCTAAGATATCAATGGCATCTAACTCCAAACATCATATAGAAAAAGAGACTTGATCCTCTCATTTAAATACAATTTTTCCCTATTTAAACATCGATTAAAAGATTTGATTTGATGAGAGATCCAACTTAAAGAGGTGAATGATGTGTTTCCTTCCATTTTTCAGTCTTCCAGCTGTGACTTTAAAGAGACATTAGCTGGACATTGGCTAGAAAATTCTCTTAAATTGTTTCTTTTGCCTGCATGTTTTATCCCAAATCACCTTTCCACGTCAAAATTTCACTCAAGATCAGTCAAGATTCCTCTCTGAGTGTCTTGAAAATGTCATATGTGCCATGCTCGCGTTACAGCAGCATTGGCAAATAAACAAATAGGCTATGCATCAGTACAGACATGCAAACATAGTGGTTGCATTGTCACGCAGACTCACACGGATATAGGCAGGCAATTACAGGGGCACTAATGTCTACAAAAATACTCTCCTAAGAAAACAATATCATATAATAGTGGTCAAATGACACATTGCTGAATGTCAGTTAACTATTGACAAAGTTATTTGAATAATGGATGGAGATGCATTCTCCTAAATGCAAAACAGAACTGTATACACAATACAGACAGTATCCTCCTCACAACAATAAGACCCTAAAAAAACAATAGTTACTGATTTACTAAACTGGAGACAACAGCGTGGAGGCATTTTATCTGCATTTTGAGAGTATTATCAGATCATAGAAAATGCAATAAACTCAAGATATGTTTGTAATTTAAAGACGTGATTGTTTGGTGTTTTGCAAATATTATAATTATAACTTGTTCAGTGTGAAATAACTGCTCAAGCAGAATTGTTGGATTACAGAAAAAAATATTTTATTGCCACAAGATGTCACTGCTTCAGGAAGAACAGCTTTTAAGGTTTGTCCCTGCTGTTTTTGGGAAAGTTTCCTTAAGTAGAAGGAGATTAGAGGACTGTTTGTGCCAATATTAATCAGAAAATCATTTTATGAAATCAAAAGACATGATCACACACAGCATGTTTGGGAAATAGGCTATTGATCAGATATCTGTGTCTACAAGGTGGAAAAATGCCAGCTAATAAAGTTAACAAATGAAATCTTCTCTGTCCTTAATCAAACATATTTACAGCACCAAATTGTACTGATGAAAAACATAAATCAGTCATTCCTGGTGGATCTAACATTGACTCAATGGCACTTCAGATCCTGAGGATTCATTCATTCATTCATCCAGTCACATCATATGATGTACATGATGACTAAAGCAGAACATACAGGAATCCTGATGGATCATCACACACACACACACACACACGCGCGCGCGCGCGGGCTTAGAATGACGATGCAGTCCATGACACCATTCATCATCCAGACACATGGCTGCTGCTGTCTGGCAGTCACACACTCCACTATTATAATTATGAATATTCATTAAGAAAAATGCAACCTTCATCTCTATGTATTTAGAAGCAACTATAAAACGTGTTACTAAGTGACCGTGTAGTATTTGATACTACACGGTGATAGCAATAACTACAGGGAAAGCCTATTGTCTTGATATACTGTACAAAATAAATCACATGTTTAGAAACTCAATTTGTCAGCTACATGGGCTTCTCCATTAATAAATCAGCTAGCATATAGGCTGGTACATTTGATAAATGTTAAACAGTATTCATAAAATATTCATAAATATTCATAAAATGGTAATAACAAATAAATAAAACATACACTAATGCATTTTTGCACGTGCCTAACATTAAATCTAAGCCCCTTATTGTCATTGTGTAGTACAACCAAATTAGATTGTGACAATCCCATAGGTGCTAATAAAACAATAAAAAAGAGATGCAATATAAATATAAATATATTATATATATATAAAATATAATACAGCATAAAATATAAAAATACAATATGTATATTGATGAGATGACGGTTTTGCCAGATAAATAAATAAATAACATTCATTGACATTTTGTGATGACAGAAAAATGTATTTCAAGGCTCTAGACTATCTTTGATCATCTGCTACATAACTCACAAATGACTGCATATGTGGAGCTGCTGTCAGCTTATTAGTTCACATATCTCCTGAGCTAACGTTGAAATGTATTATCTGCTGAATGGAAGAACAGCAGCTGTGCCGCAGTGAGTAATAAATCCTCTACACAACACTTCCCTCCTCAGTCATGAGAAAACGCCCTAAAACGCTCCTTGTCCTCTTACCTGAAGTCCGCTCGTGTGATTCACTACAACAGTCACCTCCCTGTGTCTCCCTGTGTCTCCCTGTATCGGCCTCTCTCTGCTCCTGTATCTCCGTTTTCTTCAGCTGACACCGCCCGATGAGGAGAACCGCTCCGCCCCTCCGCCGCACCACCCCTTCCTTTTAACCAGCCTTCCTCCGCCTTCCTGCTGGATCAACAGCAGGCGTGTCTGATCACTTAGCATGCAAACAGAACCACCTTCAGTGGAGAGGAGACTGGAGAACAATAGCTTCTGTTGCAACCAAACTGTTCCCTGAACATGTCCACTAATAAAACGGAAAGAGAAAGATGGAAACAGTTTTCTAAAATGACTACTTGATAGCCAATTGTTATGCTAATGCTAACCAATTATAATGCAAAAACACTCATGCACTAGCTTAATTAGCTAAATGGTTAGGAGTAGGACTATTTTATTGGTTAAAAAGTGCACTTCTGGTGATGGTTTAAAGGTGCTATACATTATATCCAGAGCATTAAAGCTTCAGTAGGCAGTATATTTTTGGCATCATTTGGCAAAAATCCATAATAACCTTCCAGCATATTATAATTCAAGTGTTCTGAGAGAAAACTAGACTTCTGCACCTCCTCATGGCTCTGTTTTCAGGCTTTAAAAAATCTAGACTTTGACCAATCAATCACAGGTCATTTCATTGAGAGAGCGTTCCTATTGGCTGTGCTCTGGTCATGTGACCAGAACTTGACGTTCCTTCACCCGATTTCACAATGGCGGCGGCGTCACAAACTTTCTCATTTTACAGCTAAACCGCGCACTACAAGATGATTCTGAAAACATTTGAGGAGAGAAATAGACATTAACGTAACATAATATTGATTCATATTTGATCAGCGCTGCCTAGTTTGACCGTTTGATCGGAGTTCACGAGTGATTGACAGCCGGCTCTCATAGACAGCAGACCTCAGATCAGCTCTTACTGCTTGTTTTCCTCCAGTCTGTGAAATCTTGCAGATGCCGTTAGGAGCACCGGAGGATTTTTAAAGCTTCTCCACGCTTTGTTGACATAGCTAGGCCGCCCATTGGCTCGCTCATGGCCGTCACTCTGCACTGCGCTCATACTGCGGTTACAGCTGATAACGCTGGTTCCCCCTCAGGTTAACACTGTTAGCTCCGTCAGCAGCGTTGCTTTTGTTTTCACTGTTAGTGCTGTT
>CAKAOH010023817.1:0-15845 GCA_916701665.1 Sebastiscus tertius
CAACTCAACTCTTATTTCCAGGATAACTGAAATGCTCGCTTGCACTTCAGCTCATAAACTTTGTCTTTACCTGCCGCCATTTTCTCGTGAGTGCCAATTGGTACATGTGCATCTCTCGATAGATATGAGAAGGAAGCGAGATGGCTCAAGTTTCAAGTTTAGTTTATTAAAAGAGCATATACAAACATCACAAATTGACCAAAGGGCTGTAAAATGGTAAATACAATATATATGGTGGCTCATTTATTGGCTACTTCCATCATCAGCTCCGGAAAAAAAACATTGTGTTTGTCTTTTTTACCACTTGCCCGGTTGGGTAAGTGAGTTGCTAGATTTACTAACCTGATGTGGCATTTTACTTGCCACGGGCAAGCGGTCAATCCTGCAAAATTTCTTTTTGGACTGTCGGTCAAACAAAACAAGACTTCACCATGAGCTCTGGGACCTTGTGATGGGCGTTTTACACCATATATTTTAGAGACAATTTATTGATTAATCAAGATAATAATTGGTCAATAATGATAATACAGTAATTATTTCTAGCCACCCTAAATACATGCATGCTTTTGGTTGATAAATTCTAGAGACTTAATATAATTTTTTAAATTAAATGATTTAAAAAGTAAAAGATGTAGATAATTTGGTCTTTTTTCAAATTTAGCTCTCAACAAGGGCTGGGCAATATGGCCAAAAACTTCTATCACGATATAGGTCATTTCATATCTTTAACGATATATATCACAATATAGCATGTTTTCTGGTAATTCAATAAATACATAGTCTATATGAAATAACTAAATAGTCAAGCTTTTTTGTATAATATGTGAATTAAATACTTGACAAATCAAAAGTACTGAATATTTTCTCATTTAAAGAACTTGAGTGCAACAAGATCACAAGAGTTTTAAGTGAAATTATAGAGAAAAATAAGTAAATATAGGCTTAACCTATATATATATATACCGTATATAATGATAGAACACGATATAGAAAAATATATACGATAGACATTTTTAATGGTATCGTTTTGATAATATATATCGTCGTATTGCCCAGCCCTACTATCAACTATATTTTGGTTTCTTATCTCCTTTTCCTGCGTCATGTTGCTGTGTATATTATTATACTACTTCAGTCGCTGTCTTCCCGTCTCTCTCCCTTTAGTTATTTCCTCAGTTTGTGCTCCATCAGCGGGTTGTGTGTTGCTAGAAAGCAGCAGGCCTGCAGAGTCTGGCAGCAAATCTTCCTCCCACCACTCCCTCGTGCCGACGGCCCCATTGCTGTATGCTAAGACAAAGGCCATCGCTGTTTGAAATCCTGTGTAATTTCCACATCTACACGCTGTTATCGACTGTCACATCTCTGTCATGTGACAGAGACACGCTCAGCATCTCGCCTTTCCTTGGCAGGTACATATAGTTCTAGTCCTGAACTCATATTGATAACTTTCCTCTCCCTCAGCTACTCTACTTTCTACTGTGTGTGTTTAAAAAAGTTGTATTTATCCATTAACGCCTGCGAACCGAACAATACAGTCAAGTTTCTCAGTCTTTGAATTTGTGCTGTGGGTGTATTTGTGTGTGTGCAGAGAGACTGAAAATAAGCGCTGGCGGCATCTTAAGTCAGATTTAAAAGGTGTTTCATTAAAGGACACCCATGGCTGCTCCCATCCTCTTTCCCCTTCTGGCTCATTTAGTAGCAGGATAACTTCATAGAAAGCATCATAATGTCTGCTACTGTACACGGCACTAACATTAGCATCTCCGCATAGTTGTATCTCTGGTTTTATTAGGCAATCGTGGGCAATGTTACAAATCAATGAGCCGTGCAGCTTTATGGTAATATTGGATTTGTTTTGAATTTACTATATCACAATATACAGTATATTGATATCTCAATATAAAGTTATGTGCACAGTGATATATGATTTTGTCCATATCGCCCACCCCTATAGTTATTGCTCATCAAAAACTGCAGATACTGGAAATGAGTTTTGCAGGTGACATGGATGCTCAGAATACTCGAACATGTAAAGTGACAGATTTTGTTTTTCATTGTAAACAAAATAGGGCTATCAATTAATTAAAATATTTAATCGTAATTAATCGCATGATTGTCCATACTAAATCACAATTAATCACTTATCAATCTCACATTTTTTTATCTGTTCAAAATGTACCTTAAAGGGAGATTTGTCAGGTATTTAACACTCTTACCAACATGGGAGTGGACAAATATGCTGCTTTATGCAAATGTATGTATATATTTATTATTAGAAATTAATTAACAACACAAAACAATGAGAAATGTTGTCCAGAAACCCTCACAGGTACTGCATTTAGCATAAAAAAATATGCTCAAATCATAACATGGCAAACTGCAGCCCAACAGGCAACAACAGCTGTCAGTGTGTCAGTGTGCTGACTTGACTATGACTTGCCCCAAACGGCATGTGATTATCATAAAGTGGGCATGTCTGTAAAGGGGAGACTCGTGGGTACCCATAGAACTGCATTTACATTCACATATCTTGAGGTCAGAGGTCAAGGCACCCCTTTGAAAATGGCCATGCCAGTTTTTCCTTGCCAAAATTTAGCATGAGTTTGGAGTATGTCACAGGTTGGTAACAATGGATTCCTTAGGTTTTCTAGTTTCATATGATGCCAGCATCTTCACTCTCACTTTAAAACTGAGCCCCTACAACGAAAAAATCACAAGTTGTGTTAATGTGTTAAAGAAATTAGTGGCATTAAAACGTATTTGGGTTAACGTGTTATTATCACGTTAACTTTGACAGCCCTAAAACAAATTCTAATTAATTTCCAGATTTTTTTTTTTGAAAAAGAGACCTACAGAAGAACAGAAAATCCGGAGCCCAAGTTTCAACACACTGACTTCAGCCCACTAAAATGAATTGAATACATACATACAGTATGACTTCTTCTGTGGCAGCACTGTAATCAGACATGATGAGCTTATAGATGGCGTGAAGATGCTTACATTATAAAAAGAAAAGTGTGACCTGATGTGCTTTCATGCATTAATTCTCATTCTTTTCATGTTCTTTCTTGAGCACGCGGAGCCTTGACTATTCACCCTCTTCTTGTGTTCTTCCTTTCTACGACTCTGTCAGCATCTACTTTACCTCTAGAATCTGAAGGTGTGACTGAGGTCCTTTTGTGTGCCTACAAACCCGAATGAATGGCAGTGAAAGTTGAATAGCTTGTGGGTAAACCTTGACACCCCCTCGCTTTTGAATTACACACAAAGCAGCAGTTCCGTTCTTTTCCACACTTGCTGAACTGCTGCTCCATCCCGGGCTTCAACCAACAAAAAAAATCAAAACTGGAGTTATAGTAGTTTGCAGCTGTTGTATTGCAAGAGATAAAGTCCCAGTGAAACGGAAGTTGTAACATCTTTAGCCTCTGTACTGTGACCTATTCCCCAGTGAAACAGAATATTTGAGCAGTGTACAGTTACAAGAGGGATTTAAATCGAATCCTTTGCTCTCGATTGGACCGCTTAAAAGCAGGTGGGCTTAGACTGTTGTCGCTAAAAGTTGCAGATTGATTAATACATCAGACCGGCAATAAGTCATCCAGAGTAGGCTCTTATGACCACGCCCCCTTTTGGGGTAAACCAATCTCACTTTAAACAAACTGTTAATAGTAATAACGCTGTGCCCAAGAGTTGCTGTGTAGTTGGTTGCACCAACAATAAATCCAACAACACTGATCTCCGATTTGTTCCCGAGCCATGTCCTAAAACTTGACCTTGACTTTTTGTGAAATACGCGTATGTGTCGGTCTGATGTATGGATGGATGTCATGATATTATTGGTTGAAATTGGTTGGTACTGGATTACGTTAGCACACGTCATATTTTGTTTGACAGGAAGAAAAGATGATTGGATTTTGATATAAAAATACAAATAAAAAGAATAGCGTATATTGTTAAGTAGGTGCACAATATAAAAATGTATTTTTAATTTTATCTTGACTTTGAGACTTCAGTTTTAATTAAAATACACTCTTGAATCTGCTTTATAGCATTAGAGACAGAATTGTCTGTAATGCATTTGAGAAATAAATGCTTAAAAGCTGCAAAGCTTCAGATTAAACCTTTGCTGATCGAAGGGGAAAGAAAAACAGGGAAGCAATGTCATCTTGTCAAGATATGTTAATCAACAGTGTCACTATTCTATAGTCTTTTCTGTGTCTACCAGAGAATAGTGATATTTTTTTGACAATTGTTTTTTATTGAAGCCTATGTTACAGCTAACATAAATACCATATGTTTTACCTATCTCCCCCAGGAATATTAATCCTAAAAAATACAAAGGTGTGTAAATGTTTGCTTACTTGAGTGAGGATTATCTAAGTTCCAAGTCTTTGCAAGTTGATTTTGGAAGCGTGTTGTCATCAGTGACTGATTGGAAGGCAGGGAAGTGGTCTAAAAACTTGGTATGCTTTGAAATCCTCTCTCCGCATGTAACAGATGCTGTTGAGGTGCAGAGTGGCCGACAACAAAGACTGTAGTTGTACTGGGTTGTGAGAAAGGTGTGAATGATAAGGAGGACAGAACTGACAAAGAACATGGAGCTCAGTCACGCTTCTCAGTTTTACAAAAACATCATTAAATAAATCATTTCTTTTCATCCAGATAATGTTGTGTTAATGGTGTGATTAATGAGAGGGTGAGTCCATCCCTGCCGCTCCAGGTGATAAACAACAAGCTGAAGCTAAATGAGTTGGATGTGGTTCTGCATTAAGTCACATTGACAGGAGCTGTCGAGGAGTGAAGGTCGGATCATGATCTGCATTTAAACTGTCGACATAACTCACCAGATTAAACTTTTTTTTATTACGGCTCAAATCTAATGGGAACCAGAGGAGATGGAAGTCCAGGAAGCTGTGTGGGTGGCTTAATGTGTATTTATATTTTGGTGTTACACTGCCAAAAACTGACCTGGTTTGAACTGAAAATGTGATTTTTATTTATTAATTTATTCATTTTCAATATAATCTTTACAACAATTTAGAACATATTTGATATTTACTTCAAATCAAATCACACAGTGCTAGGCAGTGATGTTCCCTGACGTTTAAACGGAAGTTTGAAATTAGTCGACTAGTCTAAAAGTAAGAAAATGCTCAGAAAAATGTATCACAAATCAATCTATAAGGTTAAATATTGTGCATAAGAACCATTTGAAATCATTAATCGCATTCATCAATATCCAAATTGTATTTTCAATGCCGCTGAAATCAATATGTCACCAGTGTCCGCTCCGGTCGCCAAGCTAAGCGTGCGCCTCATGGACCCGGTATGTGGTTTAATATTTGATGAAGTGCCAGCGAAGACTGTGGTCTAAGAGGAGTTATGGTTTGGCATTGCTTATAGGCTGAGATTAGTATCTCAGTGTGGAAGTTTTATTATCCTTCACCTTCTCTTCCCCTCTCTCTCTCCAATACTGTACATATACACAGTGAGCGACGCGGCGCTCCGCCCTCGATCGTCTCTGTAACGTTAATTGTAGCAGTCCTCAGTCCAAAATTTATTGAAAAAAGATCGATGTAATCATTTCCAAAATTTACAACCTGTTTTCATCTAACAAAATATCCTGCTTCAGTCCATGTTTGTTGGCGTTTTAGCCTATCAAAAACAACTTTTTCCACTGCAGTCAAAAATCTGTTTACTCTTATGCTGGCTAACGTAAACCCTGCTTGTCACACATGGGTTGGATTTACAGCACGTAGACACAAAAAAGACTCCAATGTTGCTCTGTCTTTAAGCCAGTGGTGTGTCAGGGCTATGTTTCTGAGAATTTGTGTTCAAAGATAGTAGTGTGAACTCTGACATGGAGTGACTTTCATTATCTGCCTTCAAGCAGTTTCTTTCAGTGTTTCCCATTAATTACCTAGACATAATCATAAAGTTTAACTCATGAAATATATTCTCTTGCAGACCATAAATACTTTTCCCTGCCTTGACCTTGACTCACACGTTTGAAAACTATGAGTGGAACCTGAGGGGGAAATATCTGCACAACTGTAGGTTTAAGTTTTGGGGGGAAAAACAAAACACTCCTAATCAGTTTTTTTTCAGATTTCACTAATAAAACTCAATATTTAGACTGCTCCCAACTAAAGATGACAAAATGAACAAAATATATATTAGGGCTGTTAATCGCGATTAATCACATGATTGTCCATAGTTAATCCTGATTAATTGCACATTTTTTATTTGTTCAAAATGTAACTTAAAGGGAGATTTGTCAAGTATTTATTACTCTTATCAAAATGGGAGTGGACAAATATGCTGTTTTATGGAAATGTGTGTATATTTATAATTCACTCTAGCTTTAAAACTGAGCCCGCTACAACCTCCGAAAGTGTTAATTAAAGAAATTAGTGGCGTTAAAATTAATTTCCGTTAACGCATGTGTTCTGTTTTTTTCTAATCCTCTCACTTTTTTTTTTTTTACTGTCATTAGTCTCTTACTTTTTCCTTCATTTTATCTCCACCATTTCTCTTCTCCCACCCTCACATAACCTCTTTCCACTCATCCCTTCTTTCTCTATTTTGCTCTTCCTACCGTCCACACACACTCTCGTTTTCATCTTTCAACACTGGCTGATGGCAGATAGCTCTCTGGAGCCAAGCCATTGACAGATGACAGATGTTAACAGCAGGATAAACAGATCCCACCAATCACAATGAATCATTCAAGACAAACAAAGCTGACTTGGTTGAAATACCTAACCCTTAATTCACAGAGTTAGATGTGAAAATATGCATGTTGTTTTCCCACACTGTCTCACTGAGTGGCTCTTGTTTTTCGAGGTCATACCATTAAATTAGCGATATAAAATGACAAACATCTCCCAAATAATCGCCCCCAAAAAACAACCGACGATGTACTCAACCAATCGCCAGTAGCCGATGTATTCGTCCAATCGCCCAACCCCTAATTCATAATTAATTTGGTTTTAAAATAATCTTTTACTTTCAAGTGTTCAATTTTCATCTGGATTCAGCCAACCACAAGTCTTTGACCAGTTTCCATTGGTTACCATCCCGTTGGTACAGATGCTGCTTTGTTTAGCTTGAAAGTTTATTCGTGACCTTGGAAATAATAGTTTGACAAAGTAATCTTAACTCAAGGTTTACTTTTCCCAGAGTTGGAAGATGTTTTTATCAAAGACTATACTTCGTTTTCAAGGTTCAAGGTTCATTTATTGACCATGATCCGGGTCACTGAACATTGTGTCAGAAGTTTTCCTTTCCTGTAGAAAAAAGCACTGGCAGTCTATCTCAGTGAAAAGCTAAAGAAAAATACTGAGCAGTGACTTTGACCTGGTTTTGTTACTTACATGATGGCATGATGACAATTTATTAACACGTTTTTATCCGAACATTAATACTTAAAGTGTGTTTTATGTGTTTCTATTTAAAACTTGAAGGGGATTCATGCAAATCATCTGCATAGTCTTGTATGTTTTTTTTTTTCCATAACAAATCATTTAACATCAGAACGTCAGGCGACAAATAACAATTCCACGGGTGACATGAACAATCAACAATCAATAATCACTGCCTGTCAGGAAGATCAAAGCGTCGGTCCTCGCTTAAAATGTTTTTTTTTACTTGCTGAGAGATTGTTGATGACTTGACACTAAGTATGACAAGTTTTTTTTTTTAACGTTACTATGATGTGTGTTTACATGAACCGTGCTAGCCTGCAGGTAAAGAGCGAGTGTCAGATTAAAATCCTCAGACCACTCTACCAATTAGTATATTGCCCACAGCTATGGGATTGTTGATTTAAACTGTACTTCAAAGTCTTCAAAAAGGAGGGAGTGACAGTTTTTCCACTTCAAGCACTACTAAGGTTCCTGTTGAGGAAAGCTGTCGACAGACAGACTGGTTAAACTGTGCAGCTCCCAGTGTGGATGTGTTTGTAACTGGATAAGAAGAACTGGATGAGACATATATCTAGGAAAACTGTTTTACCATAAACTGTATATAAAGACGGATGACGCGTCTCCACTTCCTCCCATTGTACAGAAGTGAAGCCAAAATATCCTGAATACGGTAGCTGCCTTCTTGAGATTTTCATATCATTTGAAGCCAGAGTCTGCGCAGTAGTGATCGGGTGGAGGAGCCGCGGTATCGAGGTCACTGTGATCGATCAATTGCGAGCCGATCACAGCCACAGCTTATCAGCTAACTATTAATAGCATCAGATAACTAATTAAAACCAAAGTTATCAGAAAAATTAACACTTGAACAAACGTCAGCGTGATAAGAACTACCTAAAATGACAGAAACCATTTTTGAGAAAAATGTATTTGATGTGAACTTTGTCTTTTTAGTTTGGCCCATGTCCCACCTGCTAACATGAAGGAGGTGGGATTTATGACCTATACTGCAGCCAGCCACCAGGGGGCAATCCAGATGTTTTGGCTTCACTTTTGGGGAGCTGTCATGCTGTCCATCTTTATACAGTCTATGGTTTTTTCTCTGTTTGGTTTGTTATTGTGTTGTCTTTGTTTTGACCTGCCAAGCTGAATTAGTTTAAAGCTATAATCTGGTATGATGCATCAAATGGTGACATTTATGTTTTAAGCTGTACAGTGGTCCCTTTTTAAATAGAAATAAATAAATAAACAAGATTGGGGGATTCAGATAATTCAACATGATGCATTACTCTTTGTAATCACAACGGCAAACACAGATTTGTGTCATTCACTACTAAAGCTTTCAGTTTATGTTCAGCTAGTTTAATTAAGCTTTTAAGATTTTTACCACCCTGACTGTAACCCGATCAGGCCTCTCAGGTCATCAGGTCAGCTAGCTGAACCCAGAATCAGATCCAGGTCATCACAACTGTGTCCACATTCAAAAGCAAACTAAAATCGTTCCTATTGTCCCAGGCGCATGCATGTGTTTGCAATTGATTATTTTGATGTATTGGTTTTTATTGCTGTGTGGCTGGGTGTATGTTTGTGTATACTACTGTATTGTTATATTTGTTGTTTATGCTGATATGTTCTTATGTTTTTATGTCTACATTTTTATATTTTGTCTTTAATGTAAAGCACTTTGAGTTTACGTGCGATATAAAATTGCCATTGATCCAGGACTGCATACAACACAGTCCTTCAGGGTTATCTCCGACAAGTAAGCGTCAATGTTCTGCCCATAAAATGTGTTACACGGGAAGAATGTTGAAAATGCAATCTTATTAGATGGTAAAAAATCATTTTATTGTGATCTATAAGCTGGACAGAAGCAGGTTTAAAGTAACAAAAAACATTATTTATTCCAAAAAGAAAGGTGTTTTCCATTAAATCATTAGTTATGCTGCAATAAAGCTTCAGTGGAGTGCTTACTTTACAACTTTACAATGTCGTCTTTTTTAAATATTTATTTAGTTAGTTAACCAGCCGAAATGATGCCATATTGTTCATATGTGGTAGCTATCCCTTTTAATATCTCTGGTTGTATTAGTCCAGCAGGATTCCTTAATGGCATTATTGGATTTTTATTATTTATTGCATGGAGTACTTTGATTTATCAGATACTGAATTTGCTGGTTAAGCCAGAGACAATCATGTTTGGTTATTTTATCCATCAACAGATTATCAGCTGATGTTCCAGAATATGTCGTATCAATATTAAATTATATTCTGTGATGGATTTTATCCATATCAGCCACACTAAAATATGATCAGGCCATTAATTTCTGTCATGAAACGGAGTAGAGGAAATAAAATCCCTCATTGAGAGAAACCAACCCCAGGCCAGCATAATAATAAAAGGACATAATAAAAAGATACAGATACAAGTAAAATGGCCAGGGAAGAGACTGATTAAAAATGCAACAAAATACGTTTAATGAGGAAGATAAATACCACATATTTAAAACAAGTGAATCAATTTTAAAAAGATGTTATTTTAAAAATGTCAGATTGCTGATTTGAGCCAATCTGTGTAAATTTTCAAGCACTGGAACATGGTGAGAGGATGTGTCATAACCTCAGGATTTGTCTGATTTCACCATGTTGGAGACAAAAAGCTTTGATGCAGGGAAAGTGAGAGGTGTGGCAGTAAGACGGGGGGCGACTGAGTGATTGAGTGTGAATGTAATCCTCCAACTACACCCTTAAGTGACAGCGTGTGGGTCTTCAGAGTGTAGAGAAGAATGTTTAGATAGAGGGGTGAGAGATGGGTGAAGTGGTGAAGGAGATAAATGAAAAGTTATTAAAAAGTTCAAGCTTGTATTGTCCTGAGGCCTGTATTGCAATAATTTAGAAATGATCATTTTGTACAAATTCGACTTTTTGAGGCTTAAGAATAGTTCTAACGTAAGGGGGAACCATGAAAATGTGCATGTTTATCTAGTGAAAATAAAACAGATCCTCTTCCTCCTGTTAGCATGAAAGCATGAAAAGACGGCTTACCTGATATATTTCAGTCTGTCTTCTTTGAAAGCTTCTATCTGAACTGAAAAAAAAAGATTTTTTTCACTTCATATTTGAAAAAGCACTCCTCAAAAAGGACAAAACATGATTGTGGTTCCCATTTTGTAAAAAAAAAGAAAAGAAAAGAGAGCCTCTGTCCATTTTCACCAAACAAAACCCCACTGAAAACACAGGGGGGAGGGATAAAATTGGTTTTCCCTGGAGAAACCTTTTTCATTGTCAGAGACAGTGCAGACGTGTTTGGTGTTTGGGGAGCACATGACAAGCTGAGAGACACGACAGAGTGACCTGCACAGACTGTGCACGCCTAGTTCACTACTTCTGTCTGCTCTGGCGTGACGGGTGTCTTGACTTTGTCAGGAATAATTCACTTTTTCAATCATGCAGTCATCAGACATGATGCATGATTCAGCTACAACGTGGGTTCCTAACCTCATTTACACTGTGGACCATTTGTTTGTTAACCACGTTGTTGCAGACCGGGAGGTTGCATCACTACCAAAATAAGGGTTAGGCTTTGATTACGTCAAACATTTAGATGTTATATTCTGCAGTTTAAGCTTTTTATCTCCCATTCCTCCTCCAAAAAAGCTCTCAAGCGCTCTCAAACTCTCCATGTCATCGCTTTTTAGTCCTTGTTAACTTTTCGCATCACTTTGTGCTCATTTTGCAACACTTTGTGCTCATTTTGCATCACTTTGTGGTCATTTTGTGGTCAATTTGAGTCTCTGTGGTCATTTTTCTACTCTTTGTTGTCATTTTACATCACTATGTGGTCACTTTGCGCCTCTGTGGTAATTTTACGTCTCTTTGTGGTCATTTTGTGTCTTAGTGGTCATTTGGCATCTCTTTGTAGTCATTTTGTGTCTCTTAGTGGTCATTTGGCATCTCTGTGGCCATTTTGTGTCTGTTTTTGGTCACTTGGTGTCTCTTTGTAGCCATTTTGCATCACTTTGTGGTTGTTTTTTGTCTCTTCATTCTGTGTCATTTTGTGGTTGTTTTTCATCACTTTGTCTTTAATTTAAATAAAGCTAAAACCAAATGCATGGATATATGCTACTGTATGATTTTTTTGTAATGTTGGTTGAAACAACCTTTTAACGTAGGTGTGAGAGGGATCAGGGAGCGAACTAAAGCACAAGAAAAAGAAAACCGTGAAAGGAGAGATTTGTACGGATACATAGAAACATGAGGAAATAGTGAAGATCAAGGTAACACGTGCTAAATTACTTTCTTTCACCATGTCAAACAGACAGCTCCCATAATTTAACAGGTTTGAACAAAACCGTCACACCTGAAAAGCTGCGTTGCCAAAATACTTACTGTCGATATTGTCTCTGAGCTTTGGGGATCAGAACCAACTTGTCGACAGCTAAGCTTTTTTCCACGGAGCATCAACAAAGGACAATGAAACTCATTTCACCAACGAAAGCTGATTATTCAATTTTGGGAAAGGCTGTATTTAGGGTTTGCCTGTTGCAATCCAAAATTACAGCTCTCTAATGGGAAATTCCACCCTAAAATTAAATTTCAAATCATTCTGACAAGCGTTAATGTCAGGGTTTAAATAAAATTATGACATGAGTGCCAATCCTTCCTTATATTTTACTTGCATAATGTAATTGCAAAACGTTAAAAACACAAATGGAACAGGAAAATTACAGTCTGTAAAATCAGAGTCACATCTTACAGACAGCAAGGTCTCAGCTTGTACATGCAGCATCATGTACTCTGTATACATTATGCACTTTAGGTTGCCATGCCACCATTAGCCAACCTTCCATAATTACAGGCATAATGGATATTGAAATTTAAAACAGACAGGATAAAGATATTCTCGAAGGCTGAAGTTAACTGATTGGATTAAAGGTTTTTCATTAAATTAAAAGAACCATTTATCCAGGTGCATGACATGGTGTGCAGAGCTACCGAAGATGAGTCATCGTAAAGTTGGTGTGCCAGAAAGTGGCTCAAAACACTGTAACGGCAAATTGCAATACACATGTGCCATGACCAGACACCAGACAACAGATAGAGTATTGGCAAAACCAAGTTCGTATCTTTCGTATGCGTTTCTTTAATCCATTATCCAATAAAAAATGTTACGCACAGAAACCTTGCACACTGAGTCTGATGTGTTTTATTATTGTATTTGCTACGAAAATTTGCAATACAATACAAAACTGAATAAACTACGTGGGTGCGATGGATAGCGCTAGTCCAAAACGGGGCTAAGGAATGAATGACATTAGCAAGAAGCTATCGTTTAGCTGCCTAGAGCACTAATCTTTCCTACATCCTTTTGTTTTGCGATCATCCCCGATTCCAAGCTGTTCTATCTATTCAATCTATTTTTAAATTCATCTCTGTATTCTTTTATTTCTTTGTCATAAAGTGCTTCGTGCTGGGAGATTTTGACAGAAAATTTAACCTGTTCCGAAAACTTAAATGATGGACAAAGGTTTCAGAATCTGTGTAAACACGATTGACACAACGTGAAGTTAAATTTATTTTTAAACATGCGACAATTTCGGACGAAAAATATGGACTTGGTGTGCAAAGGCCTTTTATTGTCTTCTTGAAGTTATGATCCAGAATAAATATTCATCACTGATAAACACTGGACAACATTAGTTTAATAAATAAAGTCACAACACTCTGACTGCTTATTTTTTTAAATGGAAACATTTAAAGGAACAGTGTGTAGCATTTAGGGGGATATATTAGCAGAAATGGAGTTTTCATTAGTGTATAATCACCTTGAACTAAGAATCGTTGTGTTTACATTAGCTTAAAATGAGCCCTTCATATATCTACATAGGGAGTGGGTCCTCTTCACAGAGTCCGTCATGTTGCACCACCATGTTTCTACAGTAGCCCAGAGCGGACAAACCAAACTCTGCCTCTAGAGAGAGACTTTCACGTTTTTACTTCACCTGAAGGCCACCGTAGTTCTCCAAAGAAATCCAACTATTCTTGTGACTCTTGGATGGATGAAAGACTTATAGAATAAGGATAGAACAGAGGTGGAATGGATTTATTTTCCTGTTCATGACCTCATGACTGGGGCAGACAGGAGAAAAGAAAATGTGGACGAGGTAGGCGTTATTCATAAGAGACAGTACAATGGGAAATAAGAAATGAGTTTTGCTTCTATCAGAATTTTTTTTTAACTTCAATACAAGACTTTAATAGAGTAAGAAAAATCAGACTAGCTTTTGATTTGGGAGAATGGGTTGTAAATATTTTCTGAAAATTGAAAGCTTCAGACAGTCCTATTGCACCTTCTACAATTATATTTCACCTTTTACGAATTGGACATTCTGTGCTGTCATGTTTTTCGTGTCGACAAAACTCCTCACAGGATCACTTAAGTCGACCCTTTGTTGCTTTTTATTCATACAGTGCACCATCTCAAATCAATGACTCACTTTTTCATCCATTTAATTTTTTTACAACATATTTTTTGTGCGTACAGGGCAAAACTCATGAGCTGTCAAATGATTAGACAGGTTGTAAACAAGCTGACAGTTTAGCCAGAGTTAAAGGACAAGTGTGTAACATTTCAGGGGCTATGTTAGCAGAAATGGAATAAAATATTCATAACTATGTTTTCATAATATAGTGTATAATTACCTGAAACTAAGAATCGTGTTTTCATTAGCTTAGAATGAGCCATTTATATCTACATAGGGAGCGGGTCCTCTTCACGGAGTCCGTCATGTTGCTCTGCCATGTTTCTACAGTAGCCCAGAACGGACAACTCAAACGCTGGCTCAAGAGAGAGCCTTTCACGTTTTTAAGTTGCCTTAAGGCCACCGTAGTTCTTCAACACGCTTGTGAAACTGGTAACGTGTGCTGCAAAGTTCAAAACCGTGATACCGCCAGCCACCATCTGACTTCCATTGCTCCTAAAGTGGTGTTACTATGGTAAGGATGGCCTCTAAGCAAGGTGAACTGGCGTTATCACGGTTTTGCACTCGGTGGCTCACGTTACCACTATTGTTGAATCACATGTTTTCTGATTTAGACAGCCCACAAAATACTGACTGAGTTGTCTTATTTCACAGTTTGTGGGTTGGTAGGCACTCCAGATACCCACATGTATGAGCACAAGCACTAAAAAAGTGAGTTTTTCCACGATATGTCCCCTTTAAAACTGAAATGAGGAAAAATCCCTCATTGCACAAGAAAACTAACACACAACTGCAGTAAAGTGCAGTAGGTCAAAGTGGAACAAGAAGAACTTGTGTGTAAACTGTGATGGATGTTTAAAACGGACATTGGGTAATGATAATTATAGAAGAAGACAGGTCTAAATTGGATGGCTGTTAAATTGTCAAGATGCATTATATTTGCATAATAGTATTCTCAGGATATTTTCAAAATGACTGCAATTAAATGATGAATGTAATGATGTAAATTAATTACACGGCGGGTGTGACAAGTATAGATGCCCAATTTAGCTGCCACTCAGTATAAACAGATACAATATCAGTCATAGAGCTGTGACATCTGAGTGGCTGCCAAAGATTGAGCTTCGTTGCAAACTGAGATATTAAATGATGACAGAAAAGTGACACCCGTATAACAAAAAATGATTGATACAGTAAGATAAATAAATATATAAAACCATGATGGGATGACTTCTTCTAATTTAGATTAAAGATAAATAATCCCTGTGAGGACAGAAGATTTCTTCCTCAGAAAAACAACTAATCAGAGGAGGTAGGTCATATAGTTATATTTTGATGTGGTTTTCCTGGATGTCCTGATGTTTTCAAGAATCTCTCATCCAAAAATGTGTTTGAGTTGTGTTCTAACATCTCCCAAACTATTACCGTTCTGTTCATGGCCTCCAGCATTACTGAACTGTAAATACGCAATACAATCTTGTGAGTCAGACATAACTATCAACATGCAAGATATTGTAAAAGATTTAATCTTTTAAACAGATTTAATCCTCGTAATTTCTAATATATTGTATAATAAACTTGTGCTAACTATTTATATAGGGCTGACACTAACAGTTGTTTCCGTTGTCGATTAATCTGTCAATTATTTCTTTTTAATTAATCATTTAAAGGATTAGTGTGTAACATTTAGTGTGTTCTATTGGCAGAAATGGAATATAATAATAATAATAATAATAAGTATGTTTTCTTTAGTGTATAATTACCTGAAACTAAGTCTGAAAAATGTCCGAAAAACGTCTGAAAAAATGCGGAAGAAAGGCAAATGAGCCCTTCATATCTAGGGAGTGGGTCCTCCACGCGTGTGAATAGGGTGGTGACTGCAGTTCCCGTAACGGCCACCGGAGTCATTAATAACAAGGATTTTTGATTAGTCAACTAA
>CAKAOH010023817.1:15865-74645 GCA_916701665.1 Sebastiscus tertius
ATATATAAATAAAGTATGGACAACAATCATATAAAACAGAGAGAGGCAGCATCACAATCCTCTCATTTAAGAAGCTGGAACCAGAAAATAACCATCTAATAAATCATCTAATCATTTAATCGACAAAAGCCCTCTGTTTCTTCTTCTATAGTTTTGTTTCTCTGTTCTTTGTAGCGTTTGCGAGAGAATAAAAAGAGTAATTGAGGAAACAATAGCCATTCAACTACAGTGATCTACAGAGAAAGACGGTTGTGGAGGGCAGCGAGTTCACGAGTTTCATAAAAGGCTCATTTGCATGGAGGAGCGCGTTTCTGTCCTCTGATGTTGTGGCAGGTATTCAATATTTAAGCTTCAGTGTAACGGCACGTTAAAAGATACGAGCCAATATCCTAACTGAAATGACCCAGCTCCCAATAAAACTGTCAAGTGCTGTTTGTGTGTGTGAACAGCACGTGTGGTCAGGAGGGACGGTCACGCTTCACCAGTACAGTATGGCACCGCTAAATCCCCCGATCATCCTCCGACCAGCTGATGCCGGTCAGCGCTCAGTGGCATGCTGTGTGGCTGAGTGTGAGTGAGAGAAAGATAGACGGATAAAAAGAGGAAAGAAAGAGAAAGGAATGGTTGTAACATGATATGGTAATGATGAAGAGATTACGGAGGGAAAGTAATTTCCCATTAGACTGTAAAGCACATCCGAAGCAAATATTTGAAGTTTTGCCAAAAGCAGCGGATAAATCATGCGGGCAGCTCTCTTCAGACCAATATCAAAGAGATGCATCATTTCTCCAGATATTGTTTCAATCAGATAGCATAAGTGGCGTCAGAGATATTACGCAGTTTCAGAGTGTGACATTACAATCAAATGTTCTCCGGGTGGATTTTTTTTTTACTGTGAATGGAGAAATTTGTCTCAAGAACATTGTGTCTCACTTGAAAATGAGACAATAACTGATAAACCTGTGCGGGCGCTTGTTTCATGGCAGCTAACACTGATGCAGGTCACGATGCAGCAGGTTGCTTGACCTCAAAATGTGCTTTTCATGCTCATTTACCAGGGCTCTATGTAAGAATCAGAAATGCTTGTTAACAGTGACACCTGTGGTCAACGACAGTCAGCGTCCTGTTGCTTGCACTACGTAGACACGAACGAGCATCGGTCAAAACAGTGAGGCAACACACACGAAACTGAACGTGACAACTAAAACCACAATATCACTGTATATTTCACATGCTTGGCAGTAATGTTAGCTTACCTGTCCAATAAGAAAGCTCGGGGTCCGTTTTCATACCCAAAACCAAGCTAAGGTTCCTCCATGAATCGAGGCCCGGCCGATGTTGATCCTAGTTTTCCACCGACGTCGGTCACATTCCCGTTTTGCAAGACGGGCTTCACCAGATATAACATCCGTGGAGTTTGTGGTGGAGTCTGAGCTGTGGTGGACGCTGGTTGTTTATTGGCGTTAGCGGTTAGTTGCACACTGTGCGGCGGAAGAGAGTAAAGACACTCGCAAGCGTGCATGATGTCATATCCGTTGGATTTTTCCCCCCCAAAAAACAGCCTGCATTCTTCACATTAAAAGCAGTCTACAGGCTGATAGAGGAAACCCAGAAAGTTGCGGAAGGTCTCATTTTTTAGGTTAGATTACAACCTTAATGGCAATAAAAACAGATTAAAAAAAAAGCTTATATGTGTAAAAAGTTACATACAGTCCCTTTAAGACAGTTTGATACCAGCAGAGAAAATGTGAAATACTTGCCTGCAAATATTATATGTCTAGGGCTTTTATTGTGAAAGAAAGAACAGAAAGTGTGGATCTGGCCTGCACTGCCTTTGTGAAGTTGAAAAAAGTAATAAAGTTTTCCGTGATGATTTATCGTTTACTTTCAGCCAGCATTCAATTTAAACAACAAATCAAAGCACATGGAACCAGAATCATCAGTATGACCCTTTTAAACAGCGTTAATGTGCTGCAGGAACAGAGAGAGTGTGTGTGTGTGTGTGTGTGTGTGTGTGTGTGTGTGTGTGTGTGTGTGTGTGTGTGTGTGTGTGTGTGTGTGTGTGTGTGTGTGTGTGTGTTGGTATGCTCATATATCAAGGAGGCAGATGGTGATGAAGCAGGAGGTAGAGGACCGCCCAGAACTCCTGTATGTATGTGCATGTGTGTGAGCGTATGCTTTATTATGTTTTGTAGTGTGTATGTGTGTGTGTGAACCCAGCAGGTCCCAGGAAATGGGAGCAAATTCCCAGCAGATCTGCTGGTTCAGACACAGTTATGCTCCACTAATATACACAACACACTGTCTCTCTGTCCATTCATCCATCTGTCTCTCTCCGTCCTGTATGTCTGTCTGCCTCCATCTACCTGATACTATCTGTCTTCTTCTGTCCCTCTCTCTGTTCTGCTGGTCCTGCTGGTTTTAGTGTGGTCCCATTAATTCACCGTTATATATATTTGTGACTCACTGCGGCTGTTGTTATATATATTTGTGACTCACTGCAAAGAACACACTACTCTACTGTGTGTATATAAACACATTATTTGCATACTAGCGATTTCTGTCCACTTCTTTCTAACAGTTTTTCTTCTGAGCAGGTTGTGACATCCTCTCAAAAGGAATCTAGTTGTTTAATGTAAATAGTGACCCTGCAAGATTCACAGTCTGTAAAATATTATAGTCTGTGACTATAAACTCTTGTGTTTAGGTGTGAGATGGTGTCAGACTTAGTGTACGGTAGGCATTAAATGGACTACGGTACACTTTAATGCGTTAACACAGTAGTTTGTTTGTGTTTGTGTGCGTGTAGGAACAGTATCTCTGTTGTGCAACATACAGTGATTAACGGATTAATAAAATAATCTATGTAGAAGCCGTGCACATCCTAGATAACACAGATAATAATTAAATATATGTCGGCGTATTTTCTTTTTTAAATTGTTTTCGAGTCTATAGGGACATAGCACAAGGCCCTAGAGGATTAAAACTATCAAACCCTTTCTGTTTTTTAGCACAGATTTAGAGGTATTGTTCCTGAGAAACCATAATGGTGGTGAAGTTGCTGAAAGGATCTGAAAGGCACAGATTTGAGCGTATAATCAGCTGCAGAATGTGTTGATTGCCGACACGCACGAGGGGAAATGAGCAGCTTTACTATAGGAGGAATAATAATGGTGTTTGTTGTGTTTGAACTATTTAAACTGTGCAACGCAGTTAATTTTATCAGTGTACGGAGTCTGCATTGTGACAATAAAACAGAAGCTGAGAGGAGAATATCAAAAAACACGTACTTTGTTTTTATTTTTCTCTGCCGAGTTCTTATCACGAGGGGAAATGTGGAAAGCGCTGCTATCTGGTGCCACAGTGGTTGTGTTGTTCTGGAGCAACAATGCTGTTGTTCATATCACAGACTGTCAGAGTTTGGCCTTAAAACTTTGAAGCTGTTCTGCACAGCTTCACTCCAGCAGATTCGGTCCTCGCTGTCATTGTAGAAGCCCTAATCAGATCTGTATGGACGTACTCCAAAGCACACACTGAGGATGTATAAACTGCAAGATTAAAATGAGTTTAATTAACAGAAACGCTGCATGATGCCTGACATTAACGCCCTGCCTCCTGCTGCTGGGACCAGCCTTATGTTAAATAAATTATCATTTATTTAAGCTTCTCCATTAGCTGCAATCAAAATTTTATATATTCAAATACCGCTGGTTAGACGTGATGAAGCTTGCAGTGATGATGGATTTGGTGGCGCCATGTTGTGGTGGTGATAATGGTCTCAATCCAAAAATCATGGGATGTGAGCATTAAAGTACATTAGGAAAGTAAAGGGGGTATCAGTAATTTTAATTCCATAATATTGTCAGCCTTCAAACCTTAGCAGTTAAGAGCCAGAAGCAGAATTTATTGACTTTGCATACCAATGTTAACCTGACCGTTCAAGCGGTGACGTAACCTAACGTTGAATGTACCTGAATGGTCCCTGGTTTTCTGCTTGCCGTTTCAAACAGGAAACAACATGGTGGCTTGCTTGTAAACTCTCTGTTATTCCGTCTATATAATCCACCAAAATCTACTTCTGAAAACATTTTAAACGAGAAATAGGCTATACCACTGCTGGATCTGGTTTCATTTTTGAACTAGATCGCCTAGTTTGACAGCTTGGTCCAAGTTTCATGAGCCGGACGTGTCGGGCTCATTTGCATAAAGTTGAGATTTTTCAACTTTATGCAAATACAGACCCTCTCCAACACAACGCAACACTCCCACCATGCACTGGGCGACTTCTTCTTCTGAATGGAAAGCGTTGAGATGCCATCTGTTACCAGATCTGGTGGAAATTCACCGATAAAGGAGCACTCTGCTGGTGAGTAGAACTGCTGACACGCCGCCCTGAAAACGTAAACAAAAGACCCGCCTTTTCATTTTGAAAGCGCAACGGCCAATGAGGAAACACCAACACTTGGCTGAACAATCGTGTAACTTAATCACTCAGTCAGTCAGTGACGGACTTTTGCGTTTGTAGGGCTGGCTCTCTGCGGTCCTTGGTGGGTTATTTGATCTATCAATCAAACTAACAAGCACAAAACTAACTGAAGGCGAAAACATCACCTTACCTGACATTTTCAGTGCCATACTTTTCTCTTCATTCAATGAAGAAATTACTCTCCTGATATAACTGATGCTATTGCAGCATCTACGCTAACCTCTTCAGGGCCCGCCATTGTTGTTTTGAATGAGCAGTCGCCTCTCCGTGTCGTCTCTCACACGCCTCTGCAGTAGCTCCTCCAGGAAGCTGATTGGCCCGGACACAAACACATTACTTGGGGCCTGATAAGATTGATTTTCATGTGACATTTGATCCTGCGATTCTCGCGTGATCTTGCGACACTGCGAGAATCCAGCTGCCGTGCAAGGTTATGCCAATGTATCAGTTAAAGGTAATTTTGCATCTTCTCTGTGGAATTCCTGACTGGACATTTAACAGTGTATGTCCAAGTGGCTGAAGTGTGGGTTGGTGATAAGTAAAAAGACAACAACTTACTTCTTGTTTTGAGGAGCACAAGGCCGCAGCGAGGATATGATAACATCTGAAAGAGCGTCTTTGTCTGAAACTGGAACAGACAGCAGGGAGGAAACTGATGAGACTGACGTCCTCGATGGCCTTGATGGCATACCAACACATGATTGTCTATTATACTATTTGTTATAAAAGGTTTTTATTTTATTCTAGTCCATTGCCTCTGCCAAGGAGGGTATCAATTTTATTTTCATTTATTTGTTTGGTTGTTAGATTGCAGGATATTTCAAATTCAAACATAAAAGGCTATTGATTGTGGAAGAACTAATTAGCTTTTGATGCAGATCTGAAAGCACCATCATTGAGCCATTTACAAAGCACTTTGTGTTTGAGCTCATACTTTCTAAACTCTAAGATAGATTTAGTCTATACTAGGGCTGTCAATCAATTAGAATATTTATTTGCGATTAATCACATGATTGTCCATAGTTAATTGCTATTAATCGCAAATTAATTGCACATTTTTTATATGTATTTTTTATCTAAATGTACCTTAAAGGGAGATTTGTCAAGTACTTAATACTCTTATCAACATGGGCGTGGGCCAATATGCTGCTTTATGCAAATGTATGTATATATGTATTATTGGAAATCAATTAACAACACAAAACAATGACAGATATTGTCCAGAAACCCTCACAGGTACTGCATTTAACATAAAAAATATGCTCAAATCATAACATGGCAAACTGCAGCCCAACAGGCAACAACATCTGTCAGTGTGTCAGTGTGCTGACTTGACTATGATTTGCCCCAAAACTGCATGTGATTATCATAAAGTGGGCATGTCTGTAAAGGGGAGACTCGTGGGTACTCATAGAACCCATTTTCAGTCACATATTTTGAGGTCAGAGGTCAAAGACCCCTTTGAAAATGGCCATGAATGGCCTTGCCAAAATGTGAGAATTTGAGTGTAGGTTTGGAGCATTATTTAGCCTCCTTCACGACAAGCTAGTATGACATGGTTGATACCAATGGATTCCATAGGTTTTTATAATTTCATATGATCCCAGTATATTCACTTAAGACTCTAAAATGAGCCCACTTCAACCTCCGAAAGATCGATTGCATTAATGTGTTAAAGAAATTAGTGCCGTTAAAATTAATTTGTGTTAATTTTGACAGCCCTAGTCTATACATCTTTGTTCCAACACATGTCTATCCATATAGACCAGGCCCAGTTCTACCTACAATTCTTGTTGACTTGCCCTGTAGACTTCCATATTTCACACACTGACCTTTGTTTACATTTTCCTGACAAGGTCCTCGAGCAGCAGCATGAATTATTACTCTTCTTGTCAGGAACAAAGGTGGAGGTAGCGTGATGTTAGAGCCAAAAAAGCATTTTAGAAGAAGATGGTTCCATCAGAAAATAAAAAGCATTCAGCTTTGACAATTCAATTTAAAATTCTTCAATTGAAGAAGGAAATTGAACAATAAGAGTTTGCAAACAATTCATTCACACTCATATCAAACATAACAGGGAAGGGATATCAGACCGACAGTCATAGTCCGGACAAAAAATGAACAAACAATTATTTTCCTCTGATTCTTTTGCAAGTTTGATTCATACCGGGTCTGCACTGATGACGTACGAATACATTTGAGCATGTGGTTTCACGTTGAAGTGTGAACGTGCCAAAAAATGAGCTTTTTGAAAACTGATGTAAGATTTATTCATTGCCTCACACTTCTATTTCCATTTCACCCTCCATTCCCAGCTGTCACTCACAGCCAACAGCAGATAGACTGTGATAATACAGGCAAGCTCACACTGTGTACATGTATGAATGTTAAGCACGATTTACTAAATAACTATGAAAAACAATCATGCAGTATTCTCCCTGTGCACTTGTAAACCCAAATCCCACAGATGATGCCATGTTAATATTGATGATTGTGGATCTGGCTGATGGTGTTGTTATCAGACAACATCCATTCAGTATGCTGATGATTACAGCTGCATATCACACTGACATAACAGCCAGACTGTAAATGCCGGTTTCCTGTATAATATAAAGGAGGGTCAAACTCACAGACATCCAAACAACATATAAATGCAGTACAAATAAACACTTCATAAAAGAAACATGGAGACAAATATGCTAATATTAGTAGTGAGAAAGTCTGTTTCTCTTGAGGAGTGAGTGTTAGTATATGTGGCAGCACTGGTGCAGGTACTTGTACTGTATGTGTATGTATTTAAACATATTTGCACAGGTGAATGAATGAATTTGGTCTGTAACCTTTCCCCTACTGTAGCCAGAACAGTTAGTGTTTCTAGTTGGAGGAACCACCTTGCGATCTGTCCCAGCATGCCTCTGTTGGTTTGTCCTCCAGTCACTCCCCCTTTTCTTTTTCTCCTGACTCATTCTCTCTGTTTCTGTTGCAGATAGGTGAGATACTTTTATTTGCATGTCACAGCAGCAGTACAGCGCTGCCGCTGGCCGCCAGCCTGCTGTGAACGTCGGCGCTACAACAAAACCCTTTCCCCCTGCTGCTGCTGAAAAAAATATCCTAAAGGAAACACTGCAGCCGGTAGTGTTAATAAGTAGGCAGGTTTACTTACCAATCTAGCAGAAAGAATGTCAACTGAATGTTGGTTTGAAACCCTTTCAAGTCCCGGAGCTCTATCTAGTGAACACCCGTCCAATGTTCAATCTTGTTTTACTCCGGTTTTTATCGCTCTCCCTCTTCGCCCTCTTTGCCTCCTCCGTCAACAGGGCTCTTTTTCTTTTGCTGGGTACAGTTTCCAAACTTACACCGGTTGTTCCACCGTCTGCCACTAATTTCTTTAACGCAACTTGCGATATTTAGGCTGTAGCGGGCTCAGTTTTAAAGCTGGAGTGAAGATAGTGGCATCGTATGAAACTAGAAAAACCTAAGGAATTGGTACCAATCATGTCATACTATCTTGTCGTGAATGCTTCCAAATTATTCTACATTTTTGCAGAGAAAAACTGGTATGGCCATTTTCAAAGGGGTCCCTTGACCTTGACCTCTGACTTCAGGATATGTGAATAAAAATGGGTGGGTACCCATGAGTGTCCCCTTTACAGACATGCCCACTTTATGATAATCACATGTAGTTTGAGGCAAGTCATAGTCAAGTCAACACACTGACACACTGACAGCTGTTGTTGCGTTTCAGTTTGCCATGTTATAATTTTGAACATATAAAAAAGTGTGAATCATTTGCAATTAATAGAGATTAAATATTTTTGATCGAGTGACAGGCCTAGTTTTTATCTAATGAAATATTCTGCTTCAATCCATATTTGTTGGCGTTTAGCCTTTCAAAAAGAACATTTTCACTGCGGTGCACACAAAGGGAGGCACGCACCTGTATTAACTGGGCGGTTCAAGGAGCATGGTGGAGATTGTGTCACAAATGTCTGTTACCGCACTGAAAAGACTTTAGTTGATTTTAGCTTGTAATCATTTTTTTTTTAATATATAATTTTATTTATTACAGTGGAAATTCAGGTTTTTAATCGGGCTCCAAAAACTGGCGCGGTGGTTCGGACTTGGACAGAAACTATGCGGGTTCGTGTAGAGTCTGGCTTGATTTTTGGCCCTGCTCAAATCTCTTCTACGGGGGAAAACAAAAGCGCTATCCTCTTCCTGTTTTGATTGACGCACTTCATTTGTGCCGTAAATGGAGCGTTCATTTTCCCAGGAAATTCTGTATTCTGTAGCCATTACATTGTGCTATCAACTTTTACTTCATATATGATAAGTTAAAGCAAAAAAACTTGCCACTTTAAATAGGGAAACTATTATTATGAGTCTTAATTTTAACTACAGTTAAGTTTTGAAAATGTCTCTCTGCGTTCCAGAGAGCTTCCTCTTCATGTTGGGAGAACAAGAAAACTTCAGCCTGCCGCTGCCTGTATGATTGTTATCAGCAGGCGTTAAGTGAGGTGGGTGCAAACACTGTAAATCAAACCTACCCCAATGAGGGTTATTACTGCAAGACCTTCAGGGAGTGGGGGAGGGTACAGAAATAGAGACACTGCAGAGAGAATTCATTCACTGTGTTGATTATTAAAAAAACCTGTCTTGCAACTTTTCATCACTTTACTTATTTATGAAATTAGGTATGTTGACATGTTTTTGGAGGGTTAACCTCCTCAAATTAGTCAGTTGCATGTCCTTTTCTGTTTTTTTATCGTTTTATCTTAGTTTATTTGCACAGAGAAACAATCTAGAAGCAGAATTTGAAAAAAGACAAAGCTCACGCACTATGAATATCATGATATGCTTTTCTATGGAGGAATTCAGGATAGCATCACTCTGATCTTTATCAGTCTGCATCTCATGGGAGTTTACAGTTGAATTGTCTCGGGAACTAGAATACACTGAGCAGAAAGCTGTGCATCACCTGCTGCCGCAACTATCAACGCAACTTAAATTCTGAAGGGAAAGTGGAGCAATGTGTGTTTGATTGGTCGCTCAGTGTAATTAAATAATTCTATAATAATTCACCCTAAAGAGAAAAAAGTCTCCAACTTCTCTGAGACTTATGGTACCATGAAAGCATTAACATTTTATTGTCTTTTTTTTTGTAAAACAGTTGAGACTGTTGACTTATTCTCTGCCCTGTCCTTCTCACGGCCCCAAATTCCTCGCCACTTCTGCGTGGAGAGAGCGAAGAAGGGAACTTGTTGACGGACTCGTTGACACGTTTTGTAAAAGGTCAGCTGAAGACTATTCAAGGCCTTGCAGCCTCGGTCCATTACTCCACCTGCAAACTGGTTTGGTGGACACGTGGCGACAGTTTTCCTTTCACTATCCGTCGATCTGGAGGCGACGGGGTGGAACATGAACAGGACGTAGCTGAACCGATGAACTGATCCGACCCTTTGTTCACACTGAGGGCAGCTCAGATGATGGGTTGCGCTACTCCAGTTACATTCTTTAAAACGGTCCGTCATTCCAGTCATTCTGAAGTTGTGTAATTTACGTAGGTTCTTACTTAGGTCATCTGTCATAACAGTACAATTTAACAAATTACCATAGCTAGTTATTAAGTACCAATTACTTAGCTTTCTCACTCAACACTCAAATTAAGTGCAAATTAAGCAACCAATTTTGAAAAATATCATTAGCTATGTTAGCCCTAGGGATGGCAGAGTCAATCCCTCAGTTGTTTTGAGTCACAGTGAAATATCTTGACAGGATAAATGTCCATGACGTTTGGTACATTCATGGTCCTAATCACTGTGGTGAACCCTGACGTGTCATCTAACACCAGCATCAGGTCAAAATGTTCACATGACCAACACTTAAGTTCAAGATACAAGGGCTGGGACAATACACCTACCTCCCAATTCGAGACTATCGTGATACTTGGGTGCCGATTTGATGTATTGCGATTTCTGTTTTTTCAGTTTTTTAACACTAGATCATGGGAAAAAGTTGAATCATACACCTCTAGGGACTTTTACTTTGGAAAATATCTAAATTAATACAGTAAAAATGTTTGATTTTCAGCATATATGTAGTCACAGATGTCCTGAAGTCAAGTATATCAGTCATTGTTAGGCATTATTTATTAAATTTGTTCCAGCAATCCAAATGTTCAAGGAATAAAGACATTTATTTCACAAATTAATAGTATTTCCTTTTTAATTTATAAGGGACATGTAATGTTTTATACTTCTGGTGAATATAATCCTTTAATCTTATTTCCATATTTTGTATATAGACATATATACAGTATATACTTTGTGGCAAATGTTCGGTCACCGTTTCCTCTGGTTGATCGTTTCTCCATCCAGGTGAAACAGTCTGTAACATGTTAACATGTTATTCAGACACATTGCCCCGTTTAGTGTCTCATTAGTCTGGCTGCTCTGTTTAATCCAGAGAGCATCACACACAAAGTGATAAATTGTGAAATTACTGTAATTTTGCAGAACGTAGCTCTTCCCATGCTATTTTACTGTATAATTTTCCAAACAGCGATTTCAGTCGAGTTCTTTCAGTCAGCTACGTAGCTGTTTAGACACAACAAGATTATATCAAAAGCTTTGATGCTCTTTGAACATCATTTCAGAAACCTCTCTCCAGCATATGGGGCATTATGGATTTCAGGTTTAACAAGCGTTTAAAGACAACTGTAGCATGTGAGCTTGCTAAAAGAGTGGCAGAGTCACTAATTTTGACTGTATTCAGTACTGAGTGATAAAAGCCATAAATGAAAACTGTGTTAATTGTGATGTTTTCAGTGCAGTTCCAAAGGATTCAGGGTATAAAGTTAAAGGTCCAAAGTGTTTTAAATAGTGAGGTTTTAGTGAAGATTCATGTGTTTGGGACGTAGCGAGCATACAACTGGTTAAAAGAGACTTTGATTAAACTGCACAAGTTGTGTGAGAGCTTGTAAACGGATGTTTTGATATAGTTTTGCTGTTAAATGTCGTGCCCATTTACTTCAAGTCATCACAACTTTTCCCTTGAGTTGCAGAGACAGTACAGAGCATCTGTGCAAATAGATGCCAAACCACATGAGTGGTTTCAATCACTCAACGAACTCTAAATGAGGTGATTTTATCTGTAAGAAGGTGTAGAAATCTCCTCAGTCTGTGGTACTTGCTCTTAGAAAATGATTGATAGGATAAAATTGAAACAAATCACAGTCCATTGGTTGGCAAAATTATAGCACTTGTACCGACTCGAGTTCTTACATTTTAAAAAATACTGAATGATGGATTTAAGGTTATGATTACGTTTACAAACTGATATGCAAGTCTAACAGTCGAGCCTGGACCCGAAATGTGATTTCCCCATTGTTTTGTTTAACCTCAGGCTGTGGTTTGGACGCTTGCAGGACTGATGCAACAGAACTGTGTGTGTTCTGAAGTGCATCACTCTGTAGGCTGCAGAGTTGCTGGTTAGTGCAGTAATAAAGTAACACAATAATAGCAGGCCTATTAAGTCTTGAAAGTGCAAAGGAAGTCTTCAGAGCACCTTCCATCTCACAACTGTGCACTTACATGACAATGATGTAACTTTGACAAAAATAAGATGGAGACATATTTTGGGTCAAATTACTTTCTGCAGTTTTCGAACTGTAATAAAAATCTGCCCGGAAGGAAGGAAATCAATTTGGAAACTTACCAAATTGTAGATGGTTAGCAGGTATAATATTACACAATTTGTATTTTGCGGGACAAAATATATGCGGGTTGGTTCACTTTAATTCAAGCAGTATATAAACATTTAATAAATGATAACTAGGGATGCACGATCTGACTTTTTCAGTCCCGGATTTGGGCTTTGGGTATCGGCCGATACTGAGTACCGATCTGATACCAGTGTTTCATTAATATGCTGTATGCCTCATTGTGACTGGGATCGTCAGGCTTGACTTAAACATTTCTTTCCTATCTTTGCAAAACAAAATGTAACAAAGAAATGCATAGATACATATTTACTGAATTGTCCTTTATTATTTAAATAATAAATCGTACAGTACACCAACAACTTGGTAAAAATCATCAAGATTAACAGGAATTACAATTCAAGTGTAAACAATTCGTAACAGCGATGCTCTTGACCACAAAAGCACTGTTCCCAACCATGCTTTGGCTGCACTCTTTGCAATAAATTCAACGCATAATGTTGTATAATATCTGAGTCACGTAAATTGGACAAGCCATTCTTTGTGAAAGGCATATATGTTGGCATTTTTCTGTGTGGTATAATGGTGCCATCAAATGGGGTCGTGTTTACAGTGTTCACGAGAACAGTCTTGTGGTATTCATGACCTTGTGAGTGGAAAGTTGAAAGCTCTAAGTTGTGATGTGTTTGTTGACGTTGTCAGAAATGGCGGAGGCCATAGAAGTAAATTTTTTGGTGCATAATAAATTAATATATTGCAATTTTAGTTATATATTGTATTTCTTCGGAATTCTTTAATATGTCTGAGGGAAATGTTGATATTCCCAATGGCCCTGTCTTTTTCCTCTGTCATTATGTCTTTGCATTTACTGCTTTATGTTACCCACTTACTAGCTTGCTAAATTGTTAGCCTCTGTGGCTTCTAGACGCCGACAGTAACGTCAATATTGCCGTTGCTTAGCAGCGACGTTCTCACGACTTAACCACTTGAACGGCAAGCGTATTGTGTTCACGAGTTTCATTTGAAGGCACCATAGGATCTGGCTCAGAGTCAGATGAGGCCATCTCCGCTGATGATGTCGGGTCTGGCCTTTCCGGGCCGGAGACAATTGTTACGGGGCACTGTGGCATTTTTCTTGACGAAAAAAAAACAATCAATAGTCCTCTTCATTCTGAATTACCGGAATGTTTTGAGGTTATGATGTTGCTCGAGGATTTAGAAATTGGTCTGTGTTTCCTCTTCACTGATGGATTTGTCCTCTTGTATGATTGTTGAATATTGAAAAACAATAAACCACCGCCAACATCTGACATTTACCCGTTGAGGTTTTTAAATTTGCTGAGACGTTTTGTCCCAGTGTAAGTCAGCGAGGACAGAAGCTCCGGCTGAATGACCCCCAGTGTAAAATGTAAATGTTGAGCGGTATGGATTGAACAGCATGAGACAGCAGCAGCGGGTTACGTAAGCTGGATTTTAGCTTTCATTTCCTCCAGGCTCTCCTGCTCTTTGCTCAGGTTCACCTGCTGCCGGTGGCTTCGTGCCCACCTTCTGTTGGTGTTTATTTCGAGACCAGCCCTCCTTCCTTTTCTCTCCTCTCTCTGTTCATCTGCCTCCCTCTCTTACTCCCCTTTATCACCCCCCTACACCTTTCTCCATCTCTTTGTATCTCACAAAGACATTTTGTGATTAATTTCACCGCTCTCTGTTTCCTTTCTGTCTGTCCTCCACCTCCTCTTATCTAGTCTTCACCTCATCCTTCTTTCTGTTGTTTTCTTTCCTTTAACTCCCTCCATCCGCCTTACATCTCTCATAGCCACTCTCTCTTCATCAGCTTTGTTTTACCTTCGTCACTCCTTTTTCTCACCTCTTTTCTCTCATCACCCTCCCACACCATATTTCTTTACTCTCTTCTTCCCTCTATTGCTCTCCACCTCCTTACCTTTCTCCCTCCTTTTCCATTGATATTTCTTTCCTTGATTGCTCTCTATTTACCCCATGGCCTTTTTTATGTCCCTCTCTCCTCTTCCATCTCCCCCCCTCTCTCTCTTTCTCTCCACGGGTCCATGTGTTGTCTCTCTCTCTCCTCTGTATCATCAGGTCTCTCTACTTTGGCCTGGAAATACTGGACATGGAGCCTCGGGGAAGCTTCTGCTCACCTTCTGTTCCAGCTTTAAAGGGATCGTACAATGTTCAATACGGGCAGTTTTAAGGGCATTTGTGGTGCAGTGTAAATATATTGCACTTACATGAAAGCTGAGAGAACACAGATGATGTAAAACTGAAAGGCATTTTTTATATAAAGCACGTCAAATAAAGAAATGAAGGGATATTGAGAGTTTCCTCATCACCTAATACCGGTGGATCTTTTTGGATGTAGAACTATAATGTCAATGCAGACGATCCTGGCGGAGTTGCCCAAGAGACATGTCCGAGCATCCTTAGTCCTCCTTTTGCTAGCATGATGATGTTCAGCACCAACTTCTCCAGACATTTCATATTTATTCAGGTTGGTGCAAACGGCCAGTACTGGTTGAGTTCTTGTGGATGGGTTCTTTTGGAACCGGCATGATAGTGGATTGGATGGCGGGTACAGTGTTGCCATATTGGGCCGTTGGGCTAATTGTGTGGGTTAAACTTATTTTTGGGTGGGTTGTGATAATTTGGGTTGGCTTTGTGTACCATTTGGGTGGTTTCCAGTAACAAAGGTTAGAGTATATTCCAATTAATAAACCTCTTCTCTCTGGCAAAATGTCATTTCAATAAAGCCTGACAGGGCGATGCAGCACTGAAGGGGTTCATCTCACAACAATGACCCGCTAGCTGTACATTATCCCGCTTATTACTTGTTATAAAGAAATAACAGACCGTAGAGCGCCGTGATTGACCAATTAGAATCGAGTATTCAACAAAGCTTTGTAATAATTATATTTAAATAACAACAGACTCAAAGTCGACCAGCATGCACCTGCCCTTATTTAATTTCCAAAAATAGAACTAGCCATTGAAGCAAGCTGATGCGCCTGTGGCTATATTTGAAACAAAACAATTCAGCTAGACCAAACACATTGAAATATGCCAATTCTAATATGTTCACACTCAAAGCCTATCTAGTAGTAGTAGTAGTAGTAGTAGTAGTAGTAGTAATACACAGGCCCCTCTTGCCCCCAAAAATAATGGATTAAGAATTTGGGCAAGAGCATACCGACCAACCAATCGACCAACCAACCAGAAGGTGGACGTTTGATGCAAAAAAGGTCCAGTTTTAGCCGTTTTTATCTTATTTCTTCATCATCAGTTTACTCAACTGAGGTTTCATCAGAGTTGGGAAAAAAAGTATATCAAGAAAATCAAAATTTAAGGTTATCTACCAAATAATTTTGAAGGTCAAGAAGGAGTTTTTACGCCCAGTAAATCTGAAAAGTTTGGTGTGCAAACCAAAGGCCAAAACAAAGAAAAAAAATATGCATTTTCAAAATCAGCCTGCTTATTATGAACATAGTTAATGTCAACGTACAGTATAGGAAACACAGCCTGTGTTATGTGGTCTATGAGGTCTCCAAAGACTGAAGAAATCTGTTCTTCTGTCAAAGGACATCTGGCATACACATTAAAGTGGTATTAAACAAGATTTTCTTTGCCCCACTGCACAAATGTCTCTAATACGCAGCTTCTGCAGCCGGTTTATTTGGCTGTTGATGAGACTACTACACAACAATCACCCCTTTGTGAATTTCCCTGATAGAAGACAGCACCACAAACCAGAGACTGGTGTTGCAACACATTTTGTTCCCAGGCACTGAAAGAAAATGACAAATCCTTATTGTTATTCCAGTATGGATGATGAATTACCTCTTTATAATACCTTTGTAGTGGATCCCTGCTTAAATCTGAAGTCTCAGTTATCTACAGACTTTTAGGTTTTCTTTTTACTTACAGGCTATTGTAAGCAGTGCCTTAGGTTTTCAGTGGTTTTGCAATTCTTTGCTCTTTAAATCTTGATAAGACAGAAATTACTTAATGCCTCTTAATTCAGCCACCTACATCTAGATTAGATACCACCACCACCCACATTCAGCTCCCTCTTGTTTCCAACCACATTCATGGCTGAAGGCCAGGTGTTAGAAAGCTGTATGAGTTTATTAGTGGTGTTTACACAACAGCAACACAAAGACAGTTTCTGCTACAACTGCAAAACAATAACGGCTAATTACCCCTCTCCATTAGGATGAGATGGTCTACAGTAGCCTACGGACACACGGTTACACCCAGACTGGTCAGTAAAGCAAGATGCACCGGGTTATTATCACTTCAACCTGCACTCAATCAATTAACTAATTAAAAGCCATGTCAGGGCTCGACATTAACGCTTGCTCTGGGCAAGTTATGTGTTCAGGCAAGTGGAATGCTTCATGCAGTTGTCCAATCGGGCCAGTGAAAAATAAACGTGACCTTCAGGACTTTCTGCCAGAGCAGGTTTATTTTTACCCAAACCACGATCTTTTCCTAAACCTCACCAAGTAGGTTTGTTTCCTAAACCAAATCAGAAAGGACTTACTGCCAGAAATTCCTGAAAGCAAACTTCTCCCATGTAAATAAGGCACCAGCTAACAGCTAACATTAACAAATGTCCCATTGGGTTACATTATGGTGCATTCAATCTCTGCTCAGTAAAAATGAACATTAGGCCAAGATAAATTATAATGCTGTCAGGATGTGTTCAAATGTAATCTTGGAAAAAGAGATGATTGAATTGAATGATTTGTTTTCTGTATATAGAACAATAAATGGACCTTTTGCCATAGCGTACCTTTGTAACGGTGGACATTGTTGGTCAGATACAGATTGGCCATTGCCATTAATTCTTGTGTCTTGTTTTTTAGTCTTCACCCTAACATAATTTATTTTTTTAGATCATTTTTTATGTGTGTAAATGAATAGTTTGTGTGTTTATGTTTGCAGTCTGCTTGCCTCAAATAGCCCCTTGAGGGACGCATGACTTGAATGGAGGAGAAAAACATTATCTGTGTGGCCAGACAGCATGTGGGGCAAGTGGGATTTTTTTTTAATGTAATTTGGTTAAACTGACCCTTTCTGAGTGGTTTTCTGTTGCTGCGGTTGTCCTTAGAGCTCCATACAGGTCACAGATGGCCATTCAAGGTTTGTTTGTCTGATTGTTTTTATGTCCGTAAATATGGATGTGTGTTTTTATGACTATAGTGCCAAGAGAGTTTCCCTCCATACTGAGATAATTCACCATTTAATTATTGGTTTGATTGTTAAGCCTGTTTCAAAGTAGACAATTTGAGACCTTTGCTTCCCAATTAAGAGATTTTCTAACAAAGATAATGTACAGAGAACAAAACCATTTAATTTGACTTCCCAACTTGCTGCATTATATAAAGCCATTTACTTGTTTTAATCAGCTGGTGTGTATTTGTGCTAAATGTGGTTTGTTTTTTTACAATAATTTAGTTTTTCATGCATCCACTTGCCGCATTTAGGCCCTGTCTACACGTATACAGATACTTTTAAAAACGTATACTTTCCCCTCCGTTAAAAAACGAAATCTGTCCATGCAACCTTTATTTTACAAAATATCTCCGTCCAAACTCGAACGCAAAAACGACTCCAAATGCTCGCTGTTATATTTACATGTCACCACAAGTGAGATCACCAGTTAAGGGTCAATGAATTGTGTTACCTCTCTTCTCACTCCCTTTCCTTCGGCTTCATTACAGTCAATTCGATAACATATTGTTGATGG
Organism: Sebastiscus tertius; assembly: GCA_916701665.1. Lineage (NCBI taxonomy): Eukaryota > Metazoa > Chordata > Actinopteri > Perciformes > Sebastidae > Sebastiscus > Sebastiscus tertius. The sequence continues at coordinate 33,836 of CAKAOH010023817.1, forward strand.
GGGGCTGGAATTCCTATCATCACTCTGCTGTCATCAACTGTTTCTTTACATGCAGAAATGACGGAAGGGAGGTCGTTCAGGTTTATATCCATCGCCCTTCTGAGTGCTCCAAACCTCTCTTTCAATCGCCCAAAAGCACGTTCAATCACCATTGGGCCTCGACATAATCAGTCCGAGCAGTGCTGACAAAACGTAAAGAAGCCGGCAGTTTGCCATCTTTGTTATTGTTTCTGGCGCTTGCTCTTTACACAAAGCAACAATGAGCATGTGAGAGATGAGGAGATCATTGTTTCCTAAATGCTCCGTTTCACACTCCTCACCGATACAAAGTAAACACTAGAGTAAAAATCTGGACCTTACAAGGTGTTTCCAAACATCAGTTTTTGTGACCCAAAAGTCCATTTGCATGTGGACGAGATGCCAAAAAGTAGAGGAACATATCCATTTATAGAAATATCTGTATGTAGATGGGGCCTTAAAGCTTCAGTGGGCAGAACATTTTTGGCATCATTGGGTAAATCATCCATAATAACCTTTCAGCATATTGTAATTCAAGTGTTCTGAGAGAAAACTAGTCTTCTGCACCTTGTCATGACTCTGTTTTCAGGCTTTAAAAAAAATCTAGCCTGTGACAGGAGACTTTGACCAATCACAGCTCATTTAAGAGAGAGAGAGAGCGTTCCTATTGGCTGTGCTCCAGCTGGTGGGCGGTGCTTGGTATTTCCTCAACAGACCTCAGCCTGGCTCACACACTTTGTCATTTTACAGCTACAACAGTACACTACAAGATGATTCTGAAAACATTTGAGAGAAAGAGACATTACAGAAACAGAATATTGATTCATATTTGACCAGCGCTGCCTAGTTTGACCGTTTGATCGGAGTTCGCCAGTGATTCACAGCCAATAAGAATGCTCTCTCTCTCTCTGAAATGACCTGTGATTGGTCAAAGTCTTCCGTCACAAGGCTTAGATTTTTTTAAAGTCTGAAAACAGAGCCAAGAGGAGGTGCAGAAATCTAGTTTTCTCTCAGAACACTTGAATTACAATATGCTGAAAGGTTATTATGGAATTTTTTACCAATGATGCCAAAAACATACTGCCTACTGCACGTTTAATGTGTGCAAAATGATCTATCTGTAAAAAGGAAAAAGTTCTGAATTGAATCAGACTAATTTTAACATATTGCAGAAAGATGTACAGTATCAACACACACACACAAAGATGCACACACCCTAGAAGCAGCACAGTGCTGGCCCGGGCCCAAAGGCCTGAGCCCACAGGCAAGAGAGGGGGGAGCACAGCCCACAATCTGGGCAAATGGTAGGTGTGTGTGTGTGTGTGTGTGTGTCACATATGGAGGAGGGACAGTGTGAGAAGTGGGTGGAGATGGACTCCTGAGGGAGTGTTGAGGTGTCTCACTCTGGTTCAGAGCCTTTGAAGGCGCTGAAGTTGAAGTTAGCGGCAGTTGAAACACACTCTTACACTTCTGTACGTGTGTTTCTCACCGTATCGTTTCTCTTTTTTCTTTTTTCATGGACTTTACACCAACCCGCTATGGAAGTACACCGGTTGTTGCCGACCTTTCAAAGGATTCTTAAAGTTCCTGAAGTGTGAGGGGAGAAAAGAGACAGACATTCCTGGAAGAGTTGCCTAACTGGACCTAAAAAGGTGAGTTTTCCTTGTCGTTCTCCATGCGTGCTGCTTCACTCCACTTCACACTGCTGTTTATTATGGAGGATACCACCACTATTTAGTATTAATATATCTAAACACTGCCCTGGAGTAGGTGTAAACAGAGCAGAAGTGCCTCAAAAGTAGAGCTAAACCTTTCTTGCAACACATGAATCAGACAAATAGTTAAGTTTTTGCACATTATGCTCCTTATATCATGTTCTAGTTATAATCACGCAGTGCAAATGAGTTTCCCCTTGATGCTTTATAATGTGTTTGGAGTAACAACTGAGATTTTAAATTGAATCAAGCAATGTACTTTATTTCAGAGATGACTAATGCTGTGTGTGTGTGTGTGTGAGTTGTTTCATAAAGGACTTGCCAGCTTTTCTGTGCATTTGTGACAGCTTTAGCTCGGAGCGTTTGCATGGGAGGAGAGTTAAAGAGCAGCAGTGGAGGCACATGTCAACGCATGCAGCTGAGCTCTTTGACGTTTGAAGCTTTGGTCACAGCGTACCTCCCTTCTCTTAATTTTTCTCCTAGAGCTGATTTCCTCTTTTTGTGTGGAGTGAAATTGCTCAATCATATTTTTCGAAGCAAGGATGACGCATGTTCCCAAATCTTCTCCAATGCAATGACAATGAAAGAAATGATAAGTGTTTGTTTGTTCTTCAAATGGCAGTTGGGGCAGGAGCTGCTGGGGTTTTGAGTGCTGTCACTTCCCAGTGAGGCCAGATTGCATGGCACATATGAAGTGGAGGACGACATTGGTGATGAATGAGTGACAAGATAACCTTAAAGGACTGACCAATTCATTTCTTTAAAAGGTGACTTTCTATAATGGAAAGCAGCACACAGGTGGTTGTTTCCTAAACAGTGGGAAAACTACTCATTCATTTTCCTGAACTTCATGTGACCTGAAGGTTGCTTGAGGCTATGTTGTGCTTTGATTTTAAGGCATGAAATTGTTTTTATGACCCGGGACAAATGCCTTCTCTCTAATAAGACAGTGGAGTTTGTTAAAGTTGGATTCAGGCTACATCCACGCTTATATGTTTTAGTTTTAAAACGGAAACTATCTCCGTCTAGACGAGCATTTTAGGGCCGTCTGTCCAGACTAAAACGCAACCTTGAAGTTTTACAACTAAAACAGGGTCAACAGCCTTTTCAAACGTCTTTGTTTCTGTCCGTCCAGACTAAAACGCAACCCCAGATGTTAAAAACTAAAACAGGGTCAGCAGCGTTTTCAAACTGCCACGTTTCTGTCCGCCCAGACTAAATTGCAACCCTAGAGTTTTAAAACTAAAACTGTCTCAACAGTATTTTCAAACATCTCTGTTTTAGGGGCTCAAATACGCCGTAGTAGGCTGGACGCAAGGCATAAACATAGCAAAAGTTATGCGTTATAAAATGAAATTGTAATACATTCAGTGTGGATATAGCCTAAATCAGTTTAGTTTTCCCATCACGTGAAGTTTTTGGAAGGTTTATGCTGAAATATTACAGTCAAGCATGTATAAACCACTCAGTCAGGCCTGAGAGCTTTTTTAACTGATCTAATGGTCAATTTGGCTAAATGTGAGCCTCTTGATGACTGTGCTGGTAACACGGCTGTTTGGAGCAGTTGAGATAAAGTCTCGGCCTGGAGGATGGATGGATGGATGGATGGATGGATGGAACTGCCCGCCATTAACAGTAGATGGATATTACCCTCATGCAATTAAGCTGTTAGCCTCGTCAACTGACTCACTGACTGTTTTATTGCCTAAATGGCCGTCTGATTGAGTGTAATCTGCAGGAAATCACCAAGGGAAGTTATGAAATTAGCCATGGGAAACTAGAAAACATCATCTAAAAGAGTGTGATACGAGGGGGAAATTAAATTAAATGCACCTTAATCCAAACAAACGCACCTATGCAGGCCCTCAAAAGACATACACATCGATCTCCATCAACTACTCGCCCCCAAACAGTCGGGTCCAAACAAACTGGATGACAGTCTGAATGACTGAGGGAATGCTGCCGAGGCATTTCTGACCCTCCCTATAATTATGGTATTTGCTCTGGGGCCTGAATGACCCCCTTGGGTGTTGGTGGGCGGGTGGGTGGGGGTGTAGGTGTGTGTGGAGGGTCAGTTTAACTTTAAAGGACACCCCCGACCCCTCCACTCAACCTCCCACCCTTCATGACTTGCAGCTCTGAGAGGAGAGGCCCATTAAAATACAGCAAAACATGCTGTAGTCTACAGTACAGTATACTGTATTATGGTATTAAAAAGAAGATTATAGATTATAAGAAGATTATAAATGGTTTTACAGCGTAATAGTATAATACGGTCTCATACATTATTGCTGTTGTTCAGTCTGTTCTTCTAAATTAATGTAAAGGAGTTCAACAAATACTATCAAGTGTTTTACTATCAGCAGTTTTAATTCTCTCAGTCTATTTCCAACACTTACTTTAAATCTCATCCCCAGAACATTTCCATGACTTCACATTAAGTTTTATGAGTGCCCACAGTGGTGCAGCAACACAACTTTTACAGATGCTACCACAGTAAAAGTTTTAGGGTCGGGAGGAGCTGCTTTACTGAGACGAAAAGCTTCATTTGGCAGTTAATATTTCTAGGGCTGTCGACTTCGACCAGAGAAATTCTTAGTTGACTAACACTCATACAGTTTTGTTGACTAATTGATTAGTTGATTTAATTCACATATCTGTAAAACTGAGTTTCTCCACAAAGAATCACACAAAAGCACCACTTTAAATGTGATGTTTACCAGAGATGTGCTCAGAAGTTTCTTAGAAATAAGTCATTCAGCATGAAATGCATAAAAAACGAATAATCGACTAAGGAAATCTTAATCGACTAAGACCAAAACGTCCGATTAGTCGACTAATCGAAAATCAGACTTGAAAAAACGGTGTATTATTTTACAAAACTCCAGTTTGGGCTGAAGAAGAATGTTATCATGTTACATGTTACACTGAGGTAGAAACTGAAATGTTGAGTAAGTAAGTAAGTAAGTACAATTAAATAAATAAATAAATTAAACTAACTAAATAAATTAAATTAAACTAAATAAATAATTTAATTAATTTAATAAATGTAATTAAATAAATAGATGAATACATATATAAGATATCCATCTATTTTAATATATTATTATTATTCACTCTGCATGACGTCATTGTAACCGATGCAAATCAATGAGTTATGCTGTATTTTATATGATTTTTAGAACAATATGATGCAGCACCTGAGTTATTTAATTGGCTGGATTAGGCAAAAACAGACCTCCTTATCTGGTTATTCTATATCCAAAAATTATCTTCAATGATTTTCCAGAAAAGTTTCAATATCACCATATAAAAATATACCGTTATTGATGTTTTTTATGTACATCGTCCATCCTCAGACATTGCCCCTATACTTAAGCATGCTATGGCTTGTATAGTATTGTAGAGCCGAGTTTATCACAACAGAATTTAATAGAACATAATAAAATGTGGAGCATCTAAACTTTGTTACCATGACAATTATTATTATATTAGATGAAGTGTAATGATGCTCGTATATTTTGTCCCAGTTGCTGTTTACTGACGTTTTTATTCATATTTATTTAAGACTCTCACTGTGTTCTCACGGTGTCTGAGTTTCATCAGAGCGCTCTTTCGTCCTGACAGGGTTAAGTACCTCCGGACCAGAGCAGCTCAGGGCCTGTTAGCCCAATATAACCACTCAGCTCCAGTTAAAGGCCTCCATGCCCCGGCCTCATGCTGGGGGTGTGAGAGAGGTTAGGTTGGAGGCAGCGCCCTTTCCCGACCCCTGAACCCTTCCAGGCGGCGGGTTAGCATCGTTACCCCACCCTTAAGTCAATCCAGGAGGTCTGATCTGAAATTACACTCCTACAGAGGCATGTGAGAGGTTCTGCAGATGGCATTTAGAATGAATTTAACTGATGCTTTTATGCAAAATACAGCAAAAGCAAGCTTTAGTTCCTAGATTATATTAGATTAGACTTGGAGTACTGTGGGTAAAGTGGTCTTTTGTTGATCATTTCAAAAACTCAAACGTACAAGTCTGATACTAATGTCGTTTGAAATGTAAGAATAATGTCCCATGAATAATGTAGTCCAACACTGATGCATGAATCAAAAGAGAAAAATGGATTCCTCCACTGACTAGACACCTCTCATAGAGGTCAAGTGTCAGAGTCATTAAGCACGGATAACAGTCATGCAGGAAAAAGTAATAGTGTGAGCAGAGCAGAGTGCTGGGAGGCAGTTAACATAAACGAGAGCAAGTCAGAGCAGGGTGATGGAGAGGTGGATGAAGGAGAGGTGAATGAAGGAGAGGAGGATGATGGCTTGTCCTACCTCTGACCTCTCCGACCCTCCAACGCCTGATTTTAATAATTATCCGGAAGCATGTCAGGAGAAGTGACGCTGCAAAAGTGAATGCATTCCATTCTCATTTTAAAGTCAACTCCGTCTTTCAACACTTTAATGTCTCGCATGGTGGTCTGGGAGGGCTCAGCAGGCGTCAGCTAACTGGAGTAGGCTGTGCCAAAGATTATTGACATTTCCCTCCTTGTAGACATCAGCACAGGGTTTCTCGCAATGATTTACAATGGAGGCACATCAGAAGTAATCATTCTTATTTTTTGTGTAGTATAACATTAGGCTTATTAAGCTGCAGGAAAAATGAGCAGTCCATACTAGGGATATGCATTCCAAGCAAATTTACTATTCCAAAAATCACTGGGAATTAGTCGATTATTGATTGATTCCTGTTAATGTACAAATCTTTGCATCAAAATAAGACTTAAAATAAGGTTCTTCTTCATCTGAATTCAGTGCGTTTTTGTTTTGTTGAATATTACTCTTCTACTCTGGACTGCAGCCGCAACATTGAGGAAAGTTTGTCACCGGCTGTCGCTGCAGGGTGCACGCTAATAATGCGTGGATCGACCCACAGCCCACGGGTCCTGCGGTTCAGGTAGGTTCAGGTGCGCATACTAGAAAATATCATGGGTTTGGGCAGGCAGGTAAAAAGTGACAAAGCAGCGTTCCGAGTAAGTTATTAATAACTTACAGAAACCACCCTCTCTTCCTCGCTCTTTGTCTCTAGCTCTCTTAAACAGGCACCCACCAGCCGTGGTGACTGCACATGACTTATCACACGCTCCGTGCCACCACCACCACCACCACCACGTAATGCGCTGTCAAAAGGCTGTGGCCATTTCATGTATGTCTGTGACATCACGTTGTTTAGGAAGCTCTTGATTTGATATGTAGTTTTCTATGAGCGGAGCAACGCATTTTGAAGGTCAAAATTGCATTCGTTCATGTTCATTTAGTTGTGGGAAGCCAAAATCGTGATTGCGATTAATATTCGATTAATTGTGCAGCCCTATGTGATCGACAGGTTGCTACCACGGCGTTGTCCGGTCTGGGAGTTGTCAGTGTTTTTGTCGTAGAGCTTTAACCCTTTCACAATATGTTTTGCAAAAAAACAAGATGGGACGACGGCTGAAATGCCAAACTCGAGGCTTCAATACCGCAATCCACAAACCAATGGTTACGATGACTACGTCCACTTCTTATATACAGTCTATGGTCTCTATTCGATTCAGAACGGATTCTCGATTCTTCTGATTCTGGGGTAGATGCTGGAAAACCAAAACAATGAGAAGACGCTAAAACAGTAGAGCTGTGGGAAACTGCAGAGTTGGTGATAAATTGTCACTACGAACGACACCTTTCACCTTACACATAGTCACATGGCCGTGCAGTTGCAAAAGAGTACATCATTTTCCATCTGAAACATCATCAATACTTGTTCCCCAAGTTCAGGAGTTTTGCAGAGGTTCCAAGCCACATCATCATATATATTATAGGCCCTAAATGTTTGCTAATTGGTCCAACACGGATCAATAAGGCTCAGTGAATTCGCAGACAGAAGTTTTGTGAGTCAACAATATAAAAATTCATCCCCTCCCAAAAAAATAAACGACATAAATGCCTGAATTGGCAAACGTAATCTGTTGCACCGTGTTGTCTGGCATCACATAATGTAAAATGGATTTTAATCTCACAAGGGATGTGTATGGGAGGAAAAAAATGACACCGGGGATATTAAGGCCTCACATTGTGCTGAGGATAACGCAAGATGTTGTGCAGACCGAAGGCAGCTCAAATAACCGCTGACAATTTACAGAAACCTTCCAGTTATGTGAAGATTAGTAGAGATTAGAATGTATTATTCTCAATGATGCGGTGGAGGACGAAGCCCCTAAACTCAGTTTCTACCCACCTTGATGGGTTCACAGAAACCCTGAGGCTCATTCATACGAACTGTGTCACATCAAACTGATTAAAGTTGTAAGACAGCAGCTTCTTTAACTGACATAAAGCTTCAGTTTCTAATGATTGATTCTTGACAATAATAACCGATGTGACGACTTAAAATGACTAAAACTATAAGGTCACATTCTATCTCCCCTTTTCATTAACATTCAGACAACTTTAACCTTATTTAGCTGCTAGTTTACCAGTTTTCTGTAACATGCTGTGCTCCTTTCATCGTTGTTTCTCATCTCTTTCCCAAACCCCAGAGAACTTTAAAAGGGGTTTAAATGCTAAAGACGTGCACGTCTCACCAAGTGTCTTTAGAAACAACCTTTTGCCTGAATGGGACCGCCCGCTGTAACACCCTGCTGCAGCTCTTCATTGTCAAATTTGACTCTGTGAATCTTAAAGGAGGAGCGAAACATCACTTCTGCTTTGTAGTCAACTTATTTGGGGTGTTTTTTTCACCGTAATACAAGAGTCTTAATAGACTGACATCGAGTGAAGGCTCTCCATCCATCATGGCTTAATACTGCAGCACAGACTCATTACCGTGTTAGATTGTACCAAGACACAGACTATGGATGTTTTTTTTATGAATAGGGAGGAAATTGAACTTTGTAATTATGCAAATGAGAAGTAGTCTGAAAGAAAGTTCAGTTGCACGTGGAGGAAAACGTGTTTGTGCCGTCATGACTGGGCCCGGACAGTCAAATGAGGATAAAAGGCAACACTTTACTTTAAACCCCCTATTTAGCACTTACGAGCATGAGTTATACACTCAATACATTGTTTATAGCACAGATATAAGGACATTTTCAATGTATTGTTTTTATATAAAAAGTTAATGAATGACTGGTAACAGAGCACACAGAATTAAAGAGCTTTAATAATATTTAATTTGATGTAATAAACAAATCCTTGAGTGTCATGTAACATTAACTGTTTATACACATGCGCAAATCATTTGCAGATTAGTTTAAGACGTCTTAAAAATATGCTCAGAGTTTTGTGTCTCTTATTTGCGGTTATTTGTTATTTTAACTTTATATAAATCAGTATAAAAATGCAATGGATTCTGAAGTAAACACCCGTCTGGAAGATTATGAAAGAAACAATACAATAAAGTATTTTAAAAAAAAAAAAAAAAATCATGATGAGCTTGAAGGTATGACGGCGAATCAGGGCCATTGTAGGTAAAAAAATAATAATTACGGAGCCGGGGGAGGGGGATAGTTTTCCGAGAAAATGCACAGAATTTCTGAGATTAAAGTCATAAATTCACAAGAAAAAACTCTGATATTCTCTGACATTAAAGTGGCAAATATATGAGAAACAAAAAACTCATTAATTTGTGAGATTATAAAGTCATAAATGCAAAACGGTGACGTAAATTTGCCACTTTAATCTCAGATAATATCCACGTTTCTTTTCTCGTAAATTTACAACTTTAATCCTGGAAATTCTGAGTTTTTTCCCGGAACATTACTCCCCTCCCCCGGCTCCATTATATATATATTTTTCCCGACAATGGCCCTGATTCGCCATCGTAAGAAGGTTTGTTCTTGAAATAGTAGGTGAAAAAGGTCCATTTACTAGATTTCTTCTGGAACTTCCAGCTGCATTTAGTTGCCTTCATCAACAGATGGAGCATTATGGAAGTATTTAGAAATAATTAAATTCTTCATTAATAATTATAAGTATGATACCACTTCATTAGAAATATACATATAATATATATCATAATAAATATAAGACATAAACAATATATTCACATAAAAATGTCCTTAAATCTGCTTATAGCTACACTAGTGTGTTGTAAACCAATTATTGATCTTTTTATTATATATTGCTTATAAATACTGAATGGTGGGGGTTAATAAAGTGTTATCAGTGAAGGTGCACTGTAGGTGAACGGGACAAAATGAATGTCTGTAGCTCGGGTCACTGGAAAGATGTATAGTAATTGATGGATAAATAAAGCCGTATTTTCATTTACGTCTATTTTTTTAGTGTTTCCTTTGAAACGCCCACATCCAAACCAGCCCCTTGATGAAATTACTTGGATATTATATTTCAGCCGAATCCCAGCAGCTCCCTTTTCTTTCCTTTCTTTTGGGGAACGGGGGTGTAATCACTTCACAAAAAGCAGGAAGCAGGTTGATGGGATGAATGCAGTCGGAGAGGGAACAGGAGGAGGAATAATGGCGTATAGTTTTCAGAGAAAAAAAAGAAAACCCTGAAATCCTTTAATGCCCTTATAAGACCACTTTCTTAATCGTTTACCGCAATTTTCTGGTGAAGAACCTTTTGTACAAACATATGGAGATAATAACTACCTGTATGCCACTGGGCCAGGCAGGGCCTGTTGTGTGCTGCTGGCTCTCTCAGATCAAACCTGCCCTCCCATTACAAAACGTCCCGAGGTTCACAAAGCCAGATTGGCAGCTATAAGGATCCATGATTCAACTTGTTGTTGCAATAGTCATCACACAGGAAATAGCTGAGTACCTTTACAATGAGTGAAGTGCTCTTTGTGGTTGTGAGCAATTTGCATGCAGGCCTGATGAATAAGTAGACGGTGACTAAAAAGATAAGAAAACCTCAAGAGGTGCAGCTCAACCATGATTTCCTTATTGATTGTATATCATCTGATAGCTGGGAACCTGGAGATTAATTTGAGATGCAGCTCAGTACTGTGTGTCAAGTTGTTCTAGTCGTAAATAATAAACTCGTAATAAAATAATATTGGTGCTAAATTTAACCATTTAACCATTTTTTACCACTCGAGAATTGATAAAAATGATCAATAATCCCTCTAAAATACCACATTAAGACACCAAGACCTTGAGGAACACCATAGAAAACGCCATGCTGTGATTTGGTTTCAAAAACTTTTGACATTTGGAGATTTCTGCAAGAATTGTATTTTTTCGGTGATTGGATGGCGAGCACTTCTGTTGTGGAAACTGCTCAGAAACCCCCTTATTGTTAGTCTACCTAGGAAAGCCATCCATCCTCTGAATGATCTAGGTCTCTAGTTTGTGGTTGTAAAGTTTCATGAGGCTGTGATTATCCTTAAATTGGCCTCACTATATGAAATGGCTACTATGGGGACTATCATCATCACACATGAATACAGTTGGGTTCATTGGATCCACAAGAGTCTCAGCTTTACAGTGATCCCCAATTTATGAGATTCAAGACTGTTTAGGGACCCCAGTATGCAGAAATATTCAAACACACCATTTTAGAATAGGCAAAAATAACACATTTATACTGCATTCAAAAAAACGGCATTTGATTATCATAAAGTGGGCATGTCTGTAAAGGGGAGACTCGTGGGTTCCCATAGAACCCATTATCATTCACATATCTTGAGGTCAGAGCTCAAGGGACCCCTTTGAAAATGGACATGCCAGTTTTTCCTCGCCAAAATACAGGTCCACTCTCTCAGAAAGTCTCTATGGAGAAGTGATGAGCAGCAGTGATCATGTGACATCAGCAAGCAGCGGAGAAACCGAACAACTTCCCTGACTTGTGTTAAGAACTGTGTGGGTCTGAAAACTGCTGAGTTTCCAGCAGAGAATGACGGCTCAGCCAGGTTCACACTGACAGACAGAGGTACTGGAGATGAGGAATGAAAGAATACATCTGCAGAAACTGTCCTCTGTCATAGGGGTGGTGGTGAAATGTGATCCAGGAAGCTGGAGCTCAACATGTGGCTGCAGGTTGCTACCTGGAACACACACCGGGAGGGAGGCGTGTGTGTGTGTGTGTGATGGTGTGTGTAACAACATGTGTGAGCTGACCTCAGCAGCAGCAGCAGCAGCAGCAGTAATGGCCTGAGGTTTCTGCCCTGCAGCGCTGAATGTTTGAATGAAAACGCGAACACTTCCTTTCAATCTCAATTTCAGGTTCAGTTGAGTTTACTCCATAGAAACTCTGAGTGACAAGCCGGTTTGAAGCAAAATAATAAAAAGCTTTTCAACAATTCAGAGCAGTGTGACATTAAACACACGTCAGCAGCAGTAGTGAGCGACTGACTTGGTAGAAAGTCAACTTTTTATTTTAGGAAAAGAAAGATAGAGTTTTGTTCATTCAGACTTCTTTTAGATACAAATTAGAATTTACAGCTCAGTTTCCACACACTGCAAACAAAGTCCAGCACGCTCTTCCACAGTAACTACCTCTGTATGCAGTGAGACTCTGTGATGATGAGGCAAGTAATGTTGATTTGTGGGATTCATTAAATGTCTGACAGCGTTCATTAGACACAAATGGAATGAATCCTATTTCTGTGTTTGTGTAATCCATCCTCATCCCCTACTTCTATTAACCCTCCTCTGGTTGCTCACTAAAAGACTTCAGCTGATTTCACCTTTATTTCACAAACACTACATGAGCAAATATTTATATAAGTAGTTCTCTTTTGAGTTATGATTTTGCTAATTAGTGTTCGATGCTCTATACTCTCACCCAGAGCAGATTACAAAGAGCACTGGGTCATCTGTAATTTCTTTCATTAAGACAAACGTTGTCTTTACTTGTATACTTCTTATAGTAATATGTTTTGGATGTCTTGCACTGTGTTTAAATGAGTATACGATCGATTTTTAGATGGAAATTTGTATCAAAATCAAATCACATTGCCAGATATTAAACATGCACAAACCTAGCCTGACATCGCCAGACCAAATCGCAAATGCAAATTAGTGTGGAGCCTCTCAGTTCATTTTTGATTTCCAAATGGGTTATCAACATGTGATGTAGCTTTGAGCGACCGGTGACCTGGTCCACCCGGTGTAGATGGCCAATTAAAGCACATTAGGGTGGGACTTGGAACAAAGTGGGTGTGGAAAAACGATGACACTTGAGCGACAGAAAAATGTAAACCGACTACAGCGTGCAGAGATGAGCTGGTATTTTACAATTTGGTATATCAAATCAGTCACGGCAAACACGACTTTATGCATCGCCCATTTAGTTCGTTACACAATAGCGGCTTCAACGGAAAGTACCACATCAGCTGCAGCCATCTTTGTTGTTTTCAAAAATGCCTCAACGGTGATCCTCTGCACAGTCATTGTCTCTAACACGCCATATATTAGATGACCGGTTGTGATTGGCCCGAAACATTTCAGGTCACTGGAAATCTGTCCAAATGGGAGGAGGACCAGGGCAAATAAAACATGAGCTCACAGATTCGTCTGGTTCCCCAGGCAACCACAATCCTACTACTGGCCAAATTACAGGCTTTAAGCCTTGAAAAGAACAACTGATTACAATGATTTAATTCCTTGAGCACATAAATAAAATTGTATATGTGACTAATTTCTGCATTGCCTTCATCAGCTTTACTCATCTGTTGTCGGTACAGTGTCGGGAAATAATGTGGTTCTTTGAAAAACTCAAAGGCACAAGCCTGTGTGCATAAAACATAAGTAAAGACGTTAACCTTGACTTCCAAGGTGTATTTCAATAAGAAACATCCGATCATAGAGCTTAAAATTCTGTTGCTTGCACCACTATAATGACAAGACTATGACGCAGTGTCTTGTTTGAAACTGTAAAGTGATTTCTCAGAAACAAAGTTGATATAATTAAAACTGATGGCCTTAATATGAACCAATAATATTTGTTACATTATTTGGGAGACTCTTATATTTCTGAATTGAGGATCGAGAATATCATCTAAAGTGTCATTTCACCCAAAGCACAGAAAGATTTCTTCACTTTAGTGATAACCCAACTATGCAGATAGTCCTGTTTTATTTACTAATATGTGAAGGAAAGTATGTTTTTTGCATTTTTTTGCAAACAAACTGACCCTTTAGGACAAACCTGGATTGCTTTGCTAAATCGCTGCTTGAGACATTTGAATTCAGACAGATGAGATAGGCATATTAAAATGTTAAGGCAAGTGTTTTTCAAAGACAAAATCCATCTCAGAACTGTAATTATTACACAGGATTACTTTATATCTCATTATGCCAATCCTTTAGATCCATATCTTTGAGACTGAGATGTGAAATTTCATGTATTTGCACATCATCTAATCTAGGAACCAGACGCACTGTCATGCAAAATTCATAGTCCCACTTCTTTATGCGGTGATTCCTGTAATCTATGAGGCGTCTCTATTGATATTTTCGACTAAAAAGAAAAGCCCTCAAGTACCAAGTGTACCTGGTTAAAAGTAGGACTCAGCACCTTGTGTAAATTATGCTAAACCTATTTTAATCCGGCCTCGCAGATGTAAGAGATAGAAAAATGACACTGCGGAAAAATGCCTTAAATCTCTTCTGAAACCCAAATAGTGACGACCCTGACTGCAGTAATCAGATTATCTGTCACCCCGCGACTGGAGATAAAAACCCACATACCTGTCACCCTCGACTGAAACCCCCAGCGCCAGTCTACCTGGAGACACAGACCTGAACGTTCAGTACATCGCATACCCGGGGAAACCCATATAAACTGTGAGATAACATAATGACACCAGTATTCATAGGCATCTTTTATCTTTCCCCTTTGTGTTTGATTTAATGGCCTAACAATGGGGCCAAATGGTTTAGATTCTCTCTCATAATACTATCTGAACAAGCTCATTTCTTGTAGAGGAAAGGGTGAAAAAAAGAAGCATGACATATCTTTCCATCGCTGATCTCAGGGAGCGGCATCTCTGCCCTGCAGATTGTTCTGTGCGGATTGCTTTTAGCTGTGGACGGGCTGTCAGGAGTGGCAGTGAAGGGCAGAGTGTTCTGCCCCCGAGTTCTTTCCGCTGTCAGTTCTGGCTGTTGTGAAATCCGAGCTGGCGCTGTGTGGTCGTACATGAGCTGGGCTCTCTTTGGCTCATGTATTCCCATGTTTCTTGTGCACATTTGGGCTTCTGGTTCTCATTAAAGAGCGTGGAATCCACATGCAAAAGGTGCACCCTCAAGCATGGCACAGGCTGTTCTCACACACCGTTCGTAGCTATACCTACGAAAAGTATGGTAAGCCATGTATTGAGGAGGTTGGGGTGGATGGATGGGTGGGTAAACACTGGACTTTCGCCTAGGAGAACGCTGTTCGTGTCCCGTACCAAACAAGAAGTCACTTCCGTAGTTATTCTAACCCAAAGATCTTTTCCTAAACCTAACTAAGCAGTTTCCTGTGAAGACGGAAGTTTATTTTTAAAAGACTGTATGCATGTAACAAGTGGAAATTGACACGTATTGCTGGACATTCGTAGGAAAACGCACGAAAAAGGAGGAATAATGTTTCGTAAGATATCATACGAAGCGGTTGTGTGAGGATATGTTGACCTAACCCAGTCGCCAGAATAAAAAGTTGCCATTGGACCTTTATGCAAACCACAGATATGTTGAATTTCAATGTTTCTGAACCAAAAATATATTTCATATCAACATTTCTATATATGTGTATATCAGCGTTGTAGGGTTTTAACCTCTCGTGGTGCTTTGGGCGTTATAAAAAATGCATTGTCAATTACTTTTAGGTTTAGGTAACAATGGTTAGGTTTCGTAAAAGATCATGTTTTGTCGAGCTGCAATGATTAATCGATTAGTTGTCAACTATTAAATTAACTATTTTTATCATGGATTAATCGGTTTGAGTCATTTTTAAAGAAAAAAAGTTAAAGAAAATTCTATTTCCAGCTACTTAAATGTGAACATTTTCTGGTTTCTTTACTCCTCTATGACAGTAAACTGAATATCTTTGAGTTGTGGACAAAACAAGACATTTGAGGACGTCATCTTGTGCTTTGGGAAACACTGAACGACATTTTTCACCATTTTCCAACAACTAATTGATTAATTGAGAAAACAATTGCCATTAATTGACAATGAAATAATCGTTAGCCCTAACGTTTTAGATCAAAATAGGTACGCTACTTTTTGTTTCACACGGGACAGGAACACTGGTCTCCTTGGTGAAAGTTTGAGCCATCCATCCACACCGACCTCCTCCCAACGCGGACTTGTGCCGCCTTTAATTACACATATTTGTAATACCACAAATACAAACCTAATCCGGGAGAAATACGTAATTGACAATGTAGTTTCGTTGTATGGGAATCTAATTTTGAGGACTTGAGGCCTTCTTGCAGTTCATATATCCATTATTTTCTTCCTCCATGTGTTACTTATATGATGGAGTTGATTTATACATTGCTTGATGTGTCCCTTGATTTGTGAATGGTGCCAAAACATGTACTGAACTGATTTTATTCAAGTGTTTGGGCTTCTTTTCCTTTTTTCTAATCACCAAAATCGCTGTGTAAGAAAGTGCAAAGTGTAAACAGACAATTTTACATATGCACTACTGTTCCCACGTTACTCACCAACCCCCCCTTCCTTGTTCTTTTCACTATCAGTCTGAGGGTTGACAAACTTTACCCGCACTCAGGTAAATAGTTAGCATAGCCAGGGAATGCTAAATCCTGAGTTGAAATCAAAGTAATGACTCCACGGATTATGATAACATCAGTTATGCCATCATGGCTACAACACTGAAGTATGAATAACACAGATTAAGATAAAGATGAAGTTGAAAGGGAATGTGACGAAACTATTTTCTCACCGTTTGAATTTGCTCCAAAGGAAACTGAAAGTGAGACTGAACCACAAAACATATGTAAATGCCACTTAGTGGTTGCTTTAATTGAAAATAAAATAGCATAATAGTAGACGGAACAATCGAAATAGATTTGAATCTAATGTGTCTTACATGGAGATCATCCAGGTTTACCCAGAGTGCACCCTTTCAGAACGTGTTTTATGCATGTTTAGAGTAAGAAAAAGTTCACTGCCATCGAATTAAATGCAGCATTCAATAAACATTTTACGAGCAATGTAAATGTTTTAAAAAGTCAATGCTGTGGTTTTTATCTGAGACGCTTCAGCTTTATTACAGTGTGTGATCTAAATTCGTTCATGCTGCTTTTCTGGCCGAGTCTGCCTCGTAAAAGAGATATTGCACTCCCAACACATATTGAAATTCCAACAGTGTGGCTTCTTGATCCTTTGTTGATAATGAAAGCAGCAATTTGGTGGCTCATGCCTTCAGGGACGTCTAATGCACACACACAGCAATCACCAGCTCACGCTGACAGTACACATGCAGCCGTTTACACTGGGATCAGGATGAACCACCCACTGTCATCTGCCTGATACCGAGTCATCAGACTACAAATCCCTCCTCATAGCTCTGTGATGACAAAGGCTTACAAGTCATAATTTTGATGAGTACTTTTTTGCTAGTATTTGGCCACCAAAGGAATAATTATGGGGGAGTTTTTGGGCTGCCACCTGTCTGAAAGGGCTCCGAGGCAACTCTCTGGTCCTGAAACAATGAGTTGTTTTACTTTACCTTCTTTTTTTCGGTCAAGACAAGTTGGGACAGGAGTCAGATACCTTGCCACAGGCCTCCGCTCTGCTGTCATTGTGTATTCTGTGTCCATTTTGTATTCATTTTAGAGCTTAAGGCACATTATTGGTCTATTTACAAAATAGTGTAAGAACAAGAGTTCTGTGTGTATTACTTGCAGATATGCAAGGCGAAACAGACAAGACTATTTATTCGAGGAAACCAGGTTATTTTTTCCCCATGATTTAGAGTATATATTTGCATGACATTTATTTGTCCCTTTCTTTCTTTCCTTTTCACAGGTCTGTGGATCTTCATGGAGGTACCAAAGATGGCAGCTTTAGGAACAACTCTCCTTACCTTAGCGTCAGTCTTCCTCCACGTGGCGAGGTGTCAGGGGAGTATGGGAAAAGGAAAAGACAGCTCGCCGCTGAGGTTCACACATCATCTCTACAACGCCACCATCAATGAGAACTCTGCCCCGCGGACGTTCGTTGAGACGCCGGTGAAGATGGGCATCGAAGTGACAGATGTGTTCTGGGAAATCAAATACGATGTCGTCTCGGGTGATGACGACGGTCTTTTCCAAGCGGAGGCCGTCAAAGTTGGGGATTTCTGCTTCCTCAGGATCAAAACACGCAGCAGTAACTCAGCACAACTCAACAGGGAGGTCAGAGACACTTACACTCTCACTGTGGCGGCGGCCGAAAACACTTTTGACTTACAGGCGAAGACGAAGGTGTTTGTCCAGGTGCTTGATACCAACGACCTAAAGCCTCTTTTCTATCCTGCCTCATACAACGAGGCCATCAGGGAGGACACTCCACTTAAGTCGAGTGTGGTGAGGGTTAGCGCCACAGACGCCGACATCGGGAGCAACGCTCAGTTTTATTACTCTTTCACCAGCAGAGCTCATCCGTTTGTCGTCGACCCTTTCACAGGCACAGTCAGCCTCGTGAAGAAGCTCAATCACACCCGCATGGATAGGTACGACCTCAGGGTTTTAGCTGAGGACAGGACAAAGAAGATATCTGGTGTTCAAAAGTTTGGTAATGTTGCCAGGGTTACAGTAAACGTACAGAAGGTGTCCATGCAGTCTCCTGTCATAACACCTCCCCCCAAACCCACAGTCTCTACAGACGGCAAAATAACTATCAATGTCCACGTGGAGGCTGGAGTTAAGCCTGTGGAATCCCTTAATATAGTTGGAGGGGATCCCCACAAGTGTTTTGAGATAATCCCTTTAGGTGTGCAGGGCAGTGACTTCCAAGTGATCTCCACAAAGAGGATTATCTGGTCTCAAACTCCTTTTGGGTTGAATCTATCCCTTCAAGCTAAAGACAGGAGCTTCCCAAGCTTACTCTCTCCAATTACACTAATACATGTTCCGGCCTATCATTACAGCCCATTGGCGTTTTTAGAGGACACCTACATTGTCACACTGAGTGAGTTTTCACCCCCTAAGACTCACGTGGTTAAAGTTTCGGTCGCGCCGGTACCTTATAATGTTACCTTCAGTATCAAAAATAACCCAGACAGCACTAAATTCAAGATAAATCACAAAACAGGAATCATCATAACAACAGAGAAGTTTGACTATGAGAGTAAGGAGCGATACGAGTTCGATGTGGTGGCCAATCACGGCGACGCTGAGACTCACATAGTGATTGAGATAACGGATGAAAACGACAACAGCCCACAGTTCAGCCACACTTCCTACCAGGACACGCTGGATGAAAACACCCCTGTTGGCAGCAGCGTTTTAAAAGTAGCTGCCACGGACAGAGATAAAGGCAAAAACGGCTTTGTGACTTACGCTATTGCGAACGCAGGGCCCTTACCTTTCATAATAGACCCATTCACAGGTGTCATCTCAACCTCTGAACACCTAGACTACGAGCTGATGAAACGGCGGTACCATTTGAGGGTTTGGGCGTCAGATAGCGGAAGCCCCTTCAGTCAGGTCAGCGAATGCCCCGTGACGATAACTTTAAACAATGTCAACGATAACATCCCTCTGTTTGAGAGGGTGGACTGCAATACCACCGTGCCTCAAGATCTACCCGTGGGACACACAATCGCTGAGCTGTCAGCCATTGACGTGGACGAGCTGCAGCAGCTGAGGTATGTCATCGAGTCAGGGAATGAGCTCCAAGTTTTTGGTATTGACCCGGTGTCAGGAGCCGTCACCCTCAAGCAACCGATTCCCCTGCGAGCCAGCTCGTTCAATTTGAGAGTTGTGGCCACTGATGGCAAACATTTCTCTGAAGCGTCACTCATCAGGGTAACTGTCACTAACAGAGGCGATGACGCGACGCTCCGCTGCCATGAAACGGGCGTTTTCAAACAGCTCACTGATAAACTGATTGAGTCAATCAAACCCATTTTAACCAATCAAGAAGAAGAAATATTCTCTGACATTCACATCACCAACCGACACTCTCCAAAGTTTGACTTGAGCATCCCGGGTTCAATCGACCTGATTGAGGACCATCCACTGAACTCCACCATAGTCCAGTTCAAGGCAACGGACACTGATACTGGGTTTAACAGTAAGCTGGTGTACGCCATATCAAACGGGAACGAGGATGGCTGTTTCTCCATTGACACTTTCTCCGGGGACCTTCAGTTAGTTTGCCCGTTAGACAGAGAAGCTAAAGAGTTCTACATTTTGAACATCACTGTTTATGATTTGGGAATGCCACAAACATCTGCGTGGAAGTTCTTTGCGGTGAACATCATGGACGTCAACGACAATCCTCCTGTTTTTGATCAGCCCAGATATGTGATCCGTGTGCCTGAAAACACAGAGGTGGACTCCGTTATTTTCACAGCTCGTGCGTTAGATCCTGACGTAGATACGAGTGGTAATGTCCGATACTCCCTGCTGACGTCTACCGACATGTTCAGAATTGACGAAATGACCGGCGAGCTGACGGTGGCGGGTGGTTTGGATCGAGAAACCTCGCCCAGACATGACCTCTGGATCGAAGCCAGAGACCAAGCCAAACTCGGCCCTCAGTTGTTCTCCGTGATTGACCTTGTGGTGGTTTTGCAAGACATAAATGACAACCCACCCAAGTTTGTGCCTAAAGTTTACAAAATAAAAGTCCCAGAGGATGTACCCGTGGGCACGCTCCTCGTCTGGGTTGAGAGCGTCGACTTGGATCTGGGCAGCGGAGGCCTCGTCACCTACAACCTTAAGAACACAGAGGGCGGGATCTTTCACCTCGACTCCTCCACGGGCGCCTTGATCCTCGAGAGGGAGCTGGACTTTGAGAGGCGGCCAATTTACAACCTCACAGTCCGGGCCGTCGATCACGGCCTCCCTCGCTCCCTCTCCTCCTCCTGCTTTGTGGAGATTCAGGTTCTGGATGTCAACGAGAACCTCCACAGGCCTGTGCTGTCAGAGTTTGTGTATGAAGCCGGAGTGATGGAGGATGCAGCGGTGGGGACATCAGTGGTGACACTTACAGCTTCAGACAAGGACCTGGGCAGAGATGGAGTTGTTCGGTATCACATCCATGAGGGCTCTGGTCTTGGAGTGTTCACCATTGACGAGGAAACAGGTAAAAAAAAACACTGTGGTTTTGCATTTTTGTAGTTGGTGGCTGTATTGTTGGTAATAAGGGGCAAATGGAAAAAAATATATATATTTTTTATCTACACTAGAGCTCTTCTTTTAAAAAAGAAAAACTAGTTTGAACATGTAATTAGTCATCTTGCATAGCCTGACCCTAAACTGGCTAAACTAGTACCTCTTTAATACGCACAACACTCGCTGACTGCAACTTGTCCATGTCCATGTTGAGGTGAGTAATAGGCATTACAGTAACAGTACAGTCAGCACTGCCTAGTTTGATCAGAGTTCACTATAGAGACTCCTTGGCTGATTGGTTGTTTTCCTCAGATCTGTGAAATCTTGCAAATGCCATTAGGAGCACCGGAGGACACAGAGGAACATGCTTTTTTTCAGTTTACCTGTTTCAAGCATTACTGTCAGGATATAGTGACAATTTTAAGGCAAGGCAAGGCAGCTTTATTTGTATAGCACATTTCAGCAACAGGGCAATTCAAAGTGCTTTACATAAACATTCAAGAACATTGCGACAAAGTGCAAAAGAACATCAAGACATAATTAAAACAATTATAAAAACATAAAAACATGAAATATTAGAAAATAAAAACAAGCTAAACATAAAAGCTAGGATCGAAGCTAAAAAAGAGTATAACACGAGTAAAAGTTATAGTGCAGTATAAGATCATTATCTGGTTTAATAAAAGGCAGCAGCAAACAGGAAAGTTAAATAATTTTAAAAATAATAATTTAAAAATTAGTATTTTTTTTAAATATTTGCTCAGTTACCAACTGCAGTTTTGAAACCAAATTAACCAATAAAGTTCAAACTGTGTGTGGCAATGAATGAGTGGCAGCACTGTTCACCTCTAGGCAGGTCAAAGGTCAGATTCCTGTAGAGTTTTGCAGTAATATCAGGATTTTAAATGCAATGTATATGTTGCCCAGTAAAGTTTTTATAAGCCTACACCACGTTGACATAGAACATCTTTACAGCACTGTGTTTCCTCATGTAGTTGCACAACATGACTTTTCCTCTGGGATGTTTTAAAGCGGTTTGTCTGTTTTCCATCAGCGTGTCCTTTGCAGAGGACACCCTGCGACCTCTCAACATATCGGTCTGCATACCATTGGCCTGCTGCTGCACTAAAAGCTCAGATAGAATCAGTGCAAATAGAGTTCTGTGTCATAATGGAGCCATGCTGAAATATATCTCCTTTTCTGTGTTGCTGGTTTTGTTAGCTCTCCCTCAGGGTATCCCAATTCAAACCGCCTCTGAAGGAAACTATGTGCAGAAAAATCAGCTCCCCTTGTCTCTAGCCCCCCGACATACCATAACTACCCTGTGGCAACCAGCTTCTTGTATACTAAAGGAATTTGACTCAGTTTTGGCAACAAAAATGTGTCATGCTGCTGAGCCATTGGGCACCAATCCAGACTTTTTAAAGATGCAATTATCCACCTTAGACTAGATGAAAGTCACGGTGATTGATATTTCCTTTGGGGTGGTTACAGTTATTAAATATAAAATGTATTGAACTGATAAGTGATGAATGCCTGAAGCACAGCAGCAGTTTAAAACAAGTAAATACTAGTGTGCTGTTCACGAGTGAAACTGTTTTTATCTGTGATGTTCATCCTGATCCCCCCCCACCCCCCCTCATGTGTCTCTCTCAGGTGTGATTCGTACAACAGAGACGTTGGACCGCGAGATGACGCCTCACTACTGGCTCTCTGTCTACGTCACTGATCTGGGGACTGAGCCTCTGATCTCTTGGACACACGTCTTCGTGGAGGTGCTGGACGTCAACGATAACGCTCCAGAACTCTCTCAGCCGGTGTATTTCGCATCCGTTCAGGAGAACGTGGACAAGGTCAAGTCCGTCGTCCAGGTGTCGGCCACAGACGTGGACACTTCCTCTGAGGGGAAGCTCTCCTACCAGATGCTGGAAGCTCATCGGACGTATTTTGACGTGGATCCCCAAACAGGTAAGAGTGAATGAGCAGAAACGTTGTCTACTATAAAACACTACATTTTCAGTGAACATGCAAAGCAATCACCACTTGACAACACTTGCGGTAGAAACTCATTTAATAGGTCGATTTTCTTTGTATCTTACTAAAAGATGTTCTGCTAGGAATTAACATAATTTGATTTCATTGTTGAGTGACTTACAGCTATTTTAAAAAAAATTAGGGCTGTCAAAGTTAATTAGATAATAACACGTTAGCACAAATTTGTTTTAACGCCACTAATTTCTTTAATGCATTTATGCAACTTGTGTTTTAGGAGGATGTAGCAGAGCCAGTTTTAAAGTTAGAGTAAAGATACTGGCATCATATGAAACTAGAAAACATGAGGAATCCATTGGTACCAACCATGTCATACTAAATAAAGGCATCACCCAATCACGTTGAGCGGAACGGGAAGAGTTGCGCCGATTTTTGAAGCAAAAACACGGAGGCTCCGTAGTCCAAACCAAGACGACAAACCTTATTACTCCTTTCAACCTAAACAAAGGCAGCGCAGACCAGATCCAATCCTTCTGTTCTTACCTTTAAAAATAAAATAATCAAATAACAATAAAAGCCCTAGACATATAATATTCGCAGGCAAATATTCCTCATTTTCGTGTTGTTTATTCGTCATGCCCTGTCATGGTGTGTAAAAGCCTTAAGTGTAGGCATTTGAATATTCAGCATGGCCCTGAAACATGTAATTGAAGCTTTTACGGCAGGCAGCTATACAGTTACTCTGGGATATAGGATGTAATTTGTTCAGCCTGCATGGTGTCATCCTCCCATTTCATAAGCAGTTTGAACAGAAATATAGGCGACTGGCTCCATTGTGATTGATTTACATTTTCATTCAAACTCCCCAGGTGGATATAAGACATCTGGTGGACCTCTGTGCCTTCACTTTCGCAAATTGCTTCGACATAACTGTATATGCTGCCATGTCCACATCATGGCAGGGTTACATTTTGATTCAGGGGTATTGCTGCAGCTGTAAAAGCGCGAGTTATTTCCCACAAGGGGGGCTTGAAAATAGTTGATATGTCCTAATGCACTGTTGCAAGTCTGAGCAGAGCAAACCATGCAGAAACTGGGTGTGTCACAGAGAGGGCAAAGCTGAAAATGAAACTTCATCATGAGAAACTCCTTCAGAGGTCACTCACAAAGTCAATCATCTGTGGTCTGAAAGGATTTGTGGTGAAAAAACAAGAATAGAGGGGGTAAAAAAGGCCTGTAACCCCCCTCAGGGGTTCATCTTTGACAGTTTCAACAGCGTCATCTGCTGCGGACTTTGATGTGCAGGCAAATTAGAGCAGCATTAGCTCTGCTGCTACAAGCTGCTACAAGCCCTGTCCTCCACATATAATCTCCAGGTAGCTCTGGTGTTTGTCCACACCCTAAGGCCAGTATACCAAAGGATTACAGACAGAGGGTGAGTTTATGGAGAGATGTCACACAAAGGCAGAGAGGACAGGAGGTGTCGAAAAAGCTGGAGAGCGTCACTTTAAAACAATCTCTTCTTTTGAGCAAAAGCAGGTGTATTTGATATAAAAGCACTGGGTGAAAAATGGTTGAAAAGGGTTATTGTGTCTTTTTACACTGAGGAATTCTCGCCTTAATATCAATTTAGAATAACACAGAACCGGTGTAACAAGAAAAGACATAAACTAACCACACATAAATGTCAGAAGTGAACATGTAGGCTGTGACGGTTGGTCATTGTGGTATTTGTCCCGCCCCTCCTCCATTATGATTGGACGGCTGGGTAAAAAGTGACCGTGACGAGCGCAGCGTTATTACACAAAGTTGAACGCGCAGCGCTCAATGCAGAGTAGACGCTCAGCACCTCGTCATGTTACTGCGTTTTTATAGCATAGTATAAATATGTGGCGCTCCCATTGGTAGCGGTTGTGGCGGTTGCTTTCCATTCCCTGCGGTATGCTTGTGAATAGCGTGGTATTGCAATATTGCAGTTATTGCGACATCCCTACATACAACCCCTCTTCAAAGCATCCCATCTATCCCTTTAATACCCATGCTGTTGGAATTAGAGCTGTTCATAATGTGTGTGTCCACATACTTAAGGCCAAGCAGTTTGAATCAAAAAGGAATTTGCATGCGAGATACAAAAATCATTAAGAGGATATATCTTGACATTCGGACACATAATCTCGCTCCAACTGAAGTAACTGTCATGAAAAATCATCAGACAACAGAGAACACAAGTAAAATCGAATATCCAATATAATATCCTTAATGAGGGAGATCTTGAATTACATGGAAGTGCTGTTGAAACTTGATCTTTAGAACAAGATCCACCTTGTCTTGTTTTCTCAAATTAACCCAGTATTACTAATGTACAGATGACTGGTGTTGTAGAAATCTATCATGCCTCGACAGGATGAAATGACTCATGGCTCTACGGTTTCTGACTACTCTTTTACCCTCCTGAAGTAAGTACATACTTCATACTGCAGTGCCTCTTTGTGCGTCTGATTCAACATTAAAGAATTAGTTGATAACGTCTCAGCAGGGGAGGATGTGTGTCCGGCAACGGTAGAAGCACGAAATGAAACCAAGTCCAATCTGTTTTCTATTGAGCTGTTGTTGCTTCAAACAAGTTGTTGTCTGACTCCGACAACAGGTTTGGGCATGGAACAAGGGTGTGCCAAATAATCAAAATCAGCGAAAAATCAGCGACTCTCGGTTATGTAAGTGCAGTGCAGGTTTCATTATGTGTTACTCAATGAAAAACTTTGTTAGCAAGGTCAGACAAGTCAGGAATGTGCTCAAAATTGTTAGTTAGCATTAGTCAGCAGCATATTCTGCAAATTATTGCTGAGCCTCTGAAATCCTTGAACTGATACATTTTTTTTGTTGCATTTTGCTTTATTTGCTGTTTCTTTATATTTAATGTTCACAAGCCACAAAATGAGAGTTGGTTATCATTAAAGGATAAGTCTGGTGATATTCTATATTTTTCTTATGGCCAACAAATCCAAAGAAAAGACCCAAATCAACAAAATATGGATTTACTAACAAGTATTGTGTGTATCCACAGCTATCTTCTTCCACTTTGCCATAGTCAGCTCCATTGTTGTCCAGAAACTATTAAAAACGCATCAATGAGCCTCACGGATGTAGGGCGGTAACTAGGGATGTTAATAATTAACCGTTAACCGACATTAAGAACTTAAAACGATAAACGCTATCGGCTAAATAACGCTCCAAACTTACACAAAATTTTGGAAGGAAAAACTGGCATGACCATTTTCAAAGGGGTCCCTTGACCTCTGACCTCAAGATATGTGAATGAAAATGTGTTCTATGGGTACCCACGAGTCTCCCCTTTACAGACATGCCCACTTTATGATAATCACATGCAGTTTGGAGCAAGTCATAGTCAAGTCAGCACACTGACACACTGACAGCTGTTGTTGCCTGTTGGGCTTGAGTTTGCCATGTGCCATATGCCATTTGAGCATATTTTTTATGCTAAATGCAGTACCTGTGAGGGTTGTTAATTGATTTCCAATAATAAATATATACATACGTTTGCATAAAGCAGCATATTTGCCCACTCCCATGTTGATAAGAGTATTAAATACTTGACAAATCTCCCTTTAAGGTACGTTTTGAACAGATAAAAAATGTGTGATTAATTTGCAATTAATCACGATTAAATATTTATTTTGATTGACAGCGATAGAAACTATACATTCATACGATTTACAATAAGACAAAATAGAATAACCCCAGCCTCATCCTAATCTTTGTTTCACTCCTTCATGAGTTTGGGATCACTGAAAATATCTTTTGAAACATTTTCAGCTGAAACTCAAATGTCTTTGTCTTTACACCACGTAGAGCAAATCTGTTTGTTCCACTCTGTTTGTGTCTTCCCCACTGACTTTTTAAACATTTGCACAGCCTTTAAGTTTCACATCGTGTATCTGGGCTCACCTTGAGAAAGTTTATCCACTCAGAGTGGTTGCAGGGATCAGATAACATTGCTAGTAAGTCAGGCAGACGACGCAGAGATCAGATCAGATAGTGATCTGATAATGAGGGGTACTTCAAGTCCCTGGGGTGCCTTTGTTTTTAAACGGTTTGCTCCTGCAATTAGTGATGAATTGGGCTGTTTGCCGCTCTTTTCAGGGACTTGTTTACGCTTGATTTGCATTATGCATTTGTTATTCAAGAAGTTATTTTATATTCTTAGGTCAAGCCTGAAAGTAATTCCCTGTCTAAACCAACCCGAGTGAATTTGGACTGCTGCCTTGCAATCTTGATATGTCTGACTGCCTCTGTGAGCCGAAGAGCCTCGTTGATATTTCTGAAATGCTGTTCAGAAGTGCAACATCATTTAGTAATCCTCCCTTGAAAATGTAATGTTGACAGGGCTCACTAAGTAAAATACAGGCTACATTAACAAAGAAGAATGTCGCAGCTGTAGAGTAGCCAACTGGCTGTGAATCTGGAGGGAAAGAGGAGGAAACAAACAAACCGGGCCCTGACATGCCAGACAACACTGTTTATCTTCACGTGGTTTTGACAGCAGTCCAGCACGGCGGCTGAGTGAAAACAGGCGACGAGGGAGAGACCAGGCTTTACCCCGGATTCACATGTCAGCACTAATGACAAAAACACACTTTCTAATGTGCCCCACCTGTCCTAATGATGTCCTCCCAGCAGGGCTTGTTTGCACTGTCGTAAAAGGCCTGAATGACCCTCAGCGGGGTCTTTCACTGCTCCTAAGACCCTCAGCTCAGTCTACAGGGGAAAGATCCCACACTCCTCCTCCTCCTCCTCCTCCTCCTCCTCCTCCTCCTCCTCCTCCTGTCTGCCTCCTTCTCTGGGTCCTTACAAATATAGTCAAGACAAGTTTATTTAAAGGGCACATTTAAAAACGACAAACGTTGACCAAAGTGCTTTACAAAGGGATTACATGAAAACACAGGGATGAGCAAACAAAAAGACAGACATAAATAAGAGAATATAATACTCTTTTCCTACCAACATTAGTATATATTAGGGCTGGGACTTGTGTTTTGATGATCAGCGAGGTAAAATTAGTGTTGTCTGACTGGAGTCATGGTGGCTTTGATGATAGCAGATTAATTGTATGTTCTGAAGGTTAATAAATTATAGTAAATGTCCCAATTCCTGTTGATTGTATTTATTATATATTCACTTCAATGCGTCATATAGCATCGCACCGTTTACCACCTCTGTTTACTAATTTCTCCTCCGCATTGATCAAATCGATTTCAACTATGTGTTGTACATAATTTATGTTGAAGGATTTGTAAGATGTTGGTTGTTATTATGAAGGAAGCAATTACAAAATCACGCAGTAGTATTTGGCAGAAGAGATAAAGGAAAGTATCTAAATGGGTTATGGAAAATAAAATGCTGCAATTACAGGATTGTGCGTGTCCTGGTGTGCTGAATACCGTCAGTGAGGGTTAAAAGAACGGCGTAGGTGAGCCAGGCTGTTTCTCAGACATTTACCCAGATTTTAGTCCCTCTCCTTTTGTCTATTTGGCAGCTCAACATCTCTTTTACTGCCAACACAGAGGTGATCGGTGTAATTCATCAGAGAGAAGGTACATTGTACTTGGAGTTCTGCCCGTTTTCACACCTGTGCACACCTGGCCTTCAGCCTAACAGAAGCCAACCTGCAGCAACAATGACATGTGGCTCTGTTACAGTCAAACAGGGATAAGTTGAAACTGTCTGTCAGCCGCTGACATTTTTATGTTCCTGACAGTTTTATGTGTCTGTCAACAAATTATTTTCCCCCTAAATACTCAACTTCTTCCCAGGCCCTTTGCAGTAAATCCATCTCGCTGTTAGACATGGGTGGGCCGCATTTTTTAAACTTTTCAAAACTGACAATTAGACAGTGTTTGGCCAGGTGTGCTGAGGTTAAAAAAAAAAGGCAGGGTGTGAAGTTTTCTGTCAAGCTGTATTTCAGTTTTTACACTTCTGTGGTCAACCGAGTGCAACACCATGAATGCCTTCATTGATTGTTAAAGAACACCTATAATGCTCATTTTCAGGTTCATACTTGTATTTTGGATTTCTACTAGAACATGTTTACATGCTTTAATGTTTAAAAAGTGCCCGTCTCTTTAATCCCCCTAACAGAAAAAGCCCAGTGTGCTCTGATTGGCTTGTGAGAAAAAACATGGTGCACCTTTGCAGAGCTAGTTCTCAAGCCTTGGGCGGTATACAGTGTATTCTAATGAGCCTGCATGTGACATAGGAAGGGGAGCCAAATCTGAATGACTTGTTGAATCACATGTTTTCCGATCTAGGCAGCCCACAAAGCTGACTGGTTTGTCTTATTTCACAGTTTGTGAAAAACAAAAGAGGTTTATGTAGATGCTGCAATTGAGTGCTGCAGGTATGACGTATCTTTGTAGGCCACTCCTGAATTTAGCATCGCCCTGGTTCATTCAACAATAAACCAATGGGATTTTTCCATTGGGTTTTGGATTATTGCAGAAAATAATCTCTGTGGCAAACACACGTTTATGATACTTACACATTTTGTTCAGCAAGATAATCTCCGCAAATGAACGCCACTTTTATGATTTTTGTAGCGTGAATACAATCGGCAAAAGTAAAAAAGCTAACGTTAGGCTATAAACTAACTACACCATGGTCGCATGAGTGCGAGTATACACAACAAGGCTGTAAAGACAGCGTGATGATGTTTAGTAGTCTCATTTAGCCACTTTTTTTTCTCATTTAGCCCTTTTTAAGACACACAAAAGCTTAAAAATTCACAAGTTGGGTATTTACTGATGTATTTTATATTGTAGAACAAAGCGTTAAAATCTCTCTAAAGTCATTTTAGGACTCATTCCTGCACCACTCTATAGCATCAGTAATATCAGAACTGGAGAGCATTTCTTTGTCAGTATTTCATTAGTATTTTCCATCTCATGGTTTGTTGATCTGGTTTAAGTTAGCCTGTGATGGAGAGTGATTGACTGATGGTTCATCCAATCACCAGCCAAGTACTTTTTGAAAGTGCCTGCCCTTTTCTAAGCAGTTTCCAATGACGGCTTCTCAGATGGTTCTGTGTTACAGATCCTTTTTATAGAACCTGATGTTCCTCCTTTCAGAAGCTGAGGAGCGTCAGATTCTCATAAAACCAAAATCATTTCACTCCAGCAATAAACATGGGAGTTTTCCTCAGTCCTTGCTTTGGTGTGAAATGGAATAAACACACACCATGCACTCTCATCTCTGTGTTATCCACACACTCCTCCACCTGACCCCTGTTATTATGCAGCCAGCAGCATTAGCAGCCCTCCTGTGTCAGCCAGTGTGTCTCTGCTCTCCCTATTAGAGCTAATAGCCGCCCTAAAACACTCACTTCGTTTATTTAGATTAGATGAGACGAGGTCAAAAGCCCAACTGGGAAATTGACTCACAGCTGCAGGAAAAAAAGAGATAAGACGGAGCGAAATACATCGACATACAGCAAAGTTAGGGCTTTAAACAAAAAGTATCTTAATTAAAAAAATGATAAATAATATAAATATGAATCAGTATAGATCCGGTTTTATTAAGGTAATACCTCTGGTGGTACATTTTTGAATATTATTATGATGCCAGAGATGAGGTAATTTTCAATTTTTAATTTTAAATACCAATTACTGACATTTCTCATAAAAAGACCATCAATACATTCTGCAAGGAGTTCTATAGTTTATCTTTAAATGTGTGCAAAACAAGAGTTGAACACATAATAATAATGTTTATACATACATAAGTGTCCCTGGCAGGTAACTGTGTCAGTCTGAAGTGAGGAAACAGCTGCAGACACACAAAAAGACTCCCAACAAACAGCTGAACAGCAGCCAAATGTGTCTGAATAACCTGTTAAACCACATAGTGTATATCTTGTATCAGAAACAAACAGATGTTAGTGGTGCAGACAAATGATTCACCAAACCGCCAGTCTGGTGCAGTCGATGAGTGGTCGACCTGTGGGGTTTTTGGTCGGACCGCAGAGGGCCAGCCCTACAAACGCAAAAGTCTGTCACTGAGTCATTGACTGGGTGATGAAATTACACAATTGGTCAGCTGAGTGTGGATTTTCCTCATTTGCTGTTGCTCTTTCAACATGAAAAGGCGGGAATAGTATAGCGGGAATAGTCCTTTATGCAAATGAGTCCGTCCAGCACGACGCGTCCAGACGAAGCTGTGAAACAGGTGATCTAGCTCTAAAATGAAACGAGATTCATCAGTGGCATCGCCTATTTCTCATTTAAAATGTTCTCAGAAGTAGATTTTGGTGGATTGTTTAGACGAAATAACAGAAAGTTTACGAGCAGGCCGGCATATTGTTTCCTGTTTGAAACGGCGAGCAGAAAACCAATCAGGTGCATTCAACGATATGGTACATCACTGCTTGAACGTCCAGTTGAGTGGAGCAGTGCAACCCCTAGTGTCCTCACCAGACCTGGTGGACATGTACCGTTGGATTTAACATTATAGAAATGACCACTGACTATCTGTGTAACAATTTAGCCACAAACCGAGTCTTGTTTATTTAGTTTATTAGATAATTTTATTATTTATTATTTAGATTATTATATTTCTTTATTTTAATGTTATTAATAACATTTGTTTGTTCATCTCTTTTGTTGATGATGATTTCTTCCTTTTGTGGATTTACACGGTCAAACGAAACATCATGACGGCAGTTTGAGTAAAAATATCTTAATGATATTCAAAGACATTTGCCAAGTTTTAGTGTTTGGCAACAGAAAACTGGTGTACTGCTCTGAACAGACAGACATACACACTCTCTACACACACAGCACAGGAGGATAAACTTTAAGGTAGACGTACACAAACACACACACACAAATATCCCAGCAACAACATCAGCAGCAGAAACAACATCCATAAACCAACATGTGTTTGTTCAGCTCTGAGACACATAAACACACCTACAACAACAGCAGCAGTAGCAGTAAAACTCCTAACTGTCTGTGTTTGTTTGTTTGTTTGTTTAGGTGTAATTAGCACTTTTACTTCCCAGGACTGAGACTCTCACACACTAACAACATTGATCTTTTATTTGCAGGTGTTATCAGCACTCTCTCAGCCTTGGATCGGGAGGATAAACCAGAGCACAGTGTCGAGGTGAGACTCTTATAAACAACATTTTTACTTTCCCCTCAGATAGATGCTGAGACGGGAAAAACAAATGGTGTTCTGTAGCGTGTTGGAGCTTCTGAGTACCAATAAATCCACGACAGTATAACATGTCCTACAGGCTGTTAAAAAAGGCAAACTGCACACACTGCATTTTAGAGTTAAAACTGGTCACTTCAAGGCACTTCAAGGAAAAAGCTTCCTTTAAAATGAAGACAAGGGTCTATTTTGTTGTTCCAGATTAATCCAGATTAACAGATAACAAATTAATCAACAATAAAAATAATCGTTAGTTGCAGCCCTAGTTTGTTTTATTGAATTTATGGTTTAATCTAGCTTTAAAATAATATAATTCTTATGGTTTTAACCCTCTGTCTTCTTAATTCTCAGGTAATCGTTTCAGATAACGGATCTCCGTCTCTGCGCTCCACCGCCACCGTCGTGATCCGAGTTCTAGACGCCAACGACAACCGTCCAAAGTTCACCGACAAACTTTTCCACGTCAAGCTACCGGAACAGCGCCGGCGGGCAGGCAAACAGGAAGTCTGCAGGATGGTGGCCCGTGACGACGACGAGGGCTCGAACGCCGTGGTGACCTACAAGCTCCAAGACAACAAGGACGAGGGTTTTGAGATCGATGCGGTGACGGGTGTGGTGACATCGCACGGTGATTTCTGGCCTGGAAACTACAGCATTCTCACGGTAGGTGTCACAACTTCAGTCACAGTTGTCAGTCATCTGGTTTACCCACATGGAAACAAAAACGTGTCTCCTGTCTTTCACCAAGAGCGATGAAGAGTTTGTATCACAACAGGCTTGAGGTAAATACTTTCTCTAAAGAGATGTGCTTCAGTTACATGTTTCTATAGGAGGTGTGGAGACTTTAAAGCCCACCAGCTCTGCTAAAGAGGCTAAATTACCCGTGCTTAACGGCACTTCACTAACACCTGCTCAGAAACCATTGAGTGGTCTCGGTCCTTGTCATCACTCTGCATTGTGGAAGCCAGAGAGGTTCATCAGCAGCAGGAAACCTCTGAAACATCAAAACTCTTTTCTTTCCTCTTCCGTTGACATACAGATCAACCGTTAAGAGTTTGTTTCTCTCGATGTTGAGCACCTGAACAGAAAACTAAAAGATGAGATGGGTGCTATTTTATGTTTTTCTTATCGTTAACAAATTTTACAAAGAATAAAACTAACGTGTCAGACCGCCACTCTATACTTTACCACTTCCCTACCGTGTTTGTAACACTCAGCCCCGAGCTCATTGGTACCGAGTGAGGATTGTAAGTCCTTAAAAAGGACTCACAGATCTATAGAGACACCCCAATCACGTTTTTTTGGCTGATCCTGAGTGCCGATCGTCAATGAGCCATATCGGCCAACACACAGCCGTTGTTTTTGTTGTTGTTTTGTTTTAGTACAGCAGCTAGTATACAAGGCTAAGAGTTCAAGGTAACACGGGGTGAGTAATTGATGTATAAAGGATCATTTTGTGGGTGCTCCTTTAAGGTCTCCGTTATTTTCTCGCATTAGCTCTATTTTTA
This sequence comes from Sebastiscus tertius, assembly GCA_916701665.1. Lineage (NCBI taxonomy): Eukaryota > Metazoa > Chordata > Actinopteri > Perciformes > Sebastidae > Sebastiscus > Sebastiscus tertius. The sequence continues at coordinate 67,564 of CAKAOH010023817.1, forward strand.
GTTAAACCCTCATTATAATTTTATTTAATTTCCAGATTAAAGCTACAGACCAGGGCAGCCCGTCACGTTCGTCCACGGCGAGACTCGACATCGAGTGGATCGCCCGCCCGCCGCAGTCTGCGGAGCCAATCACGTTCGATGAGCCCCCCTTCACCTTCGCCGTCATGGAAACGGAGCCTGTCACTCACATGGTGGGCATCATCATGACGGAGACGCATCGGCAGCGGTGGTTTGACATCATAGGTGAGGAGAAACAAACACACACACACACACACACACACACACACACACACAGACTGTGGTATTGATCTGCAGCTGTTTGCCTCCGACAGAATGAACTTCAAGATGAAAAACAAGCATCACACAAATGAGGGTAATGATCTCTAAAAGAAGACAAAGGAGGAAGTCAAAAAAAACTATTCATTTTTATTTCCACAAAACACTTAATCTGACAAGAAAGGGCAGAAAACGAAAGACAAAACGCAGCTGAATCAGAGCTCAGTGATCACTGTGTAATGACCTCACATAGACCACTAAACTCCTGCGGCCGCGGCACAAAGCATAACATTTTATTATTATCATATCTGACATCCACCTTATTGCCACTTACGCCAAAGTGCTGACTTGTGGAGCACCGTTTTCTCACCGGAGAACACACACAGGTTACAGACAAATAACTTGTCTCCTGTTTCTATAGAGGCTCATATAGATGGATGATCCGTGAAATTCAGTGTTTCCAAAACTTGTTTTGTGATGAAGTGCTGTGATTTATTTCACTTTTTCCTAAATCAGTCTCTTTAGTTGTTTCCCAGAATAGTTTTCGTCAGCTTGCCAGAGCTCGTGTGACTTTCGGCTGTTGGGTTATAAATTATATGTGGAGATGGAGGAAATGGACTGCAACCGTGCGAGCACAGCAAGAGTTTTCAGGCTAACAAAAGTGAGAACAGCATCCCTGATTGAATCCTAACCTCTTTAGCGACTGTTTCATATTTTCTTTTTTGCTCCTGTGGGAATAGAAGCTGATTTTTTCCACAGGATCTTTCCCTGAAAGCTCTCACTCTTTAATCCTGAGGGACTGACAAAAAGACATGATGCTTAGTGTTAATTTTTTCGATCGACTCCAAGCTCTCAAACTCCATTTGCAGTGCAGGAAATATTTGGGTTTGACACTAATGTACGAAAAAGCAGGGAGAAGTAGATTATGAGAAGTCATTTTAAAGGATCACTACGCAATGTTTTGTTTTACGCAAGGAGGCTAAATAACGCTCCAAACTTGCTCTAAATTTTGTCAAGGAACAACTGGAATGGCCATTTTCAAAGGGGTCCCTTGACCTCTGACCTCAAGATATGTGGATGAAAATGGGTTCTCTGGGTACCCACGAGTTAAACCACAATTAATTTGCAATAAGTACTATTAACTATGGACAATCATGATTAAATATTTTAATTGATTGACGGCCCTACTAAGTATATTTATTCAATTTTGAGGTACTTTATACTTCTACTCCACGACAAGTCAAATATTGTACTTTTCACTAGTTACTTTCCAGATTCAGATTACTGCTACAAAATATAATCAACAAGTACATTATGATATTATTATACTAGTAAGACTTTATACTTTAGATCACCAGGGGAAAATTCACACATGGTTCTCTTTTTCTTGTTTGTAATTGTGTTTTTTCATTTTATTGGCTAAATCTGTGGTTGCCTCTCTGTGCTGCCTGGGAGAATCAGGTCAGGGCAAAAGAAGCCCAGTCCTCCTGGCTGTGTACACCGTCAGCTGGTTAGCAATTTAACTATGCTAGATTATCAATGAACCTTACTTTTTGAAACAACATGAGACACTTTGGGTCTAAAAGGGACAAAGACAAAACCTCCTTGTGGTCTGGTAATTAAAACTCTCTCACCCAGCATTTGTGGTTGCTTTTTAGTTCTACTCTCATATCCTGCCCCTGGAGCTGAAAAGCATAAAAAAAGATGATAAAGAACAAACATGGTGACCAGCGATGGCAGAACATGAGAGTGACTTTGGTGTGGAAAGCTTTGAAGAGGTACAAAGGGCTTTGAAGGGCTGGTGAAGCCGCATGTTTTCTGTCTGAAGTGATCATTTAATCCGTAGAGAAGGCATTCTGCGGCCATTGAAAGAAAATCACAGACAGGAGTTTTTGACGTGCCTTAGAGGTGGAATGTAAGGCTTAGCAGTAGATGGGTGTGACCGTTAGCTTTGACCGACCTCGTTCACCTTGAATACCCACGTATAACCTCACTGTAAGCTAATACAGTCTACATGCACACACATGCACACGGACACACAAAGACAAAACTAAGGAAGTCATAAACAGTCAAAAAATTATGTTTTCTGATGATTGTTTCTGCCAAATCTTCACAGTTTTGCTGTAGATTTTGTCATAATTTCCTCTTTGTTTATATTTTTGATTTTTGTTATGTATTAAGTTGTGTATATAGTTACATATTCAGTTTATAAATATGTATATATTACGTAATAACCAGTTAATTCATTGACGTTTGCTTCGCGGCCCCCTTAGGCTTTTTTGTGGTGTGTGAGAGAAGAACGATTAAAACTTAAAATCCTTAACTAAATGTTTAGATGATAGATGGATAGACTCAAAATAAATAGATGCAAACAAAAGATAGATAAATAATACAACCTTGCCACCACAGAAGCTTAAGTGTTCCTGGAGTGATGGATGAATAGAGAGAAAAAGGAGGAGGAGGAGAGGAAAAAAAGGTCTTGGTGTCAGCGGTATCAGCAGGACAGTTTTCTCTCTGTGAGGATAAATCAGCAGCGCTCCTCCTCTCATCACCTGCCAGATCACCACAGGAGAGACGACTGGCCATTCCTGCTCTTCCTCCTCTTCCCTTCTCTTCCTCCTCCTCTCTGGCTTCTCTCAGCACCCGAACACTATGAGAAGGACCGTCACAGACAGCTTTATGGAAATTAAAAGGCTTGACAATATTTTTATTTGAAGTGGAAATCATCTCCGTGACTCCGGATGTGTCGATGCCTCCTTCCCTTTTGAGGCTTGCAGGAAAACACACGAGGGTTTGCCAGGCCGTTTCCTGCCAGGCGGGGCAGCGTGTGCTGCAGAGAAAGACCGAGGTTCCTCCTGTTCAGTTTGCTGTGCCAAGCCCGATCTGTGCCAGAACCCAACAGAACAACAACAGACACTCTCCGCATCCCTGTGGGGACATTCAGTTGTCTCATAGCTGCTGACGCCGGATGTTACGTCTTGTGACATTTTTGTGTTACATTATGTCACGAAGCAGAGGAGTCCTGATCACACTGAGGAGTCCGGCAGAACGCTATCACACCAACTGTAGTTAAAAAAGATAGTTTTCAAACTTATTATTGCATGACAAAAAATAGCTTCCTCCAAGAAATAGTTGGCAGAACTTTCATGCATCTATTATCTCTTTAATTTTTCCCTTACAACATCAATAACTATTACGCTGAAAGAAGTCTGATGCATTTACTCAATATCTTTATATATATAAATATATATTACTGAATTATCCAATATTTTCCACTTCATTCACACATCTCTCATGAATCTACAACGGTGTATTAGGGCCATTGTAGGTAAAAAAGAAATTAAATACAATTTGGAGCCAGGGGACAGGGGTAGTATCCTAAGAAGAAAACTCTAAATTTCCAAGATTAAAGTCCTACATCTACGAGAAAAAAACTCACAAATTTACAAGAAAAAAATTCAGATATTCTTTGAGATTATAAAGTCATAAATCTGCGAGAAAAAAACCTCTAAAATTCTTTAAAATCTAAAAATAAAGACATTTCCCTCACAATTTAATTGATTTGGGACACAGGTAACATGTTTTATACTTCTGGTGAATATAATCCAATTCATTTTATTTCCCTATATTTATTTTATCAACACCTTATTTTGAAAACCAGACATAGTCACATGTGTATCCTTCTGCTAAATTCGCCAAATCCATCGCTAGCTCTCATTGTGCTCAATCTTTATTTACCAACCATGAATGTCAATATGGTTGCACTACAATTTTCGCGTCAGCTGATTTGATGATGGAGATGAGTGACGGCTGGCTTGACTGCAGTGTGATGAGGTTGATCTAACCTTGCAAATTGAAGCAATGTGGTTCCTTGACAAAAGAAACTTATCTTAAAAAAAATATTTATTATTAATTTTCTGAGTTTTTTTCTTGTATATTTGTGACTTTAATCTCGTAAATTGTGAGTTTTTTTCTCAGAATATTACCCCTACCCCATCTCCGTAATTTTTAATTAATATTTTACCTACAATGGCCCTAATACGCCATCGTACGAATTTGTAGCTTTTGAATGTGTTTAGCAATGAGCACATAGTTCACATCGGCTCCACTTTGGCAACTATTTTCTGAAGTTTTCTGAAGTTGCCACCATACAGGTACATGAAGAAGTAATTAATATCCCCTTTTTTATATAGAATAGCTCCTACCTTTGCAGTATATTTGCCTTGCAGTACAGTATGTGCTAGAAATGCAAAAATACTCAATTGCAAGTCAAATTCTTCCATATTGTTGCTGGTCCAGGTGGTTCTAAGTTTGACTATATCATACACAGTTGACTATTTGAATCTATAGCTATACATACTATTTTATGACATTATCTGTTTGCATGAAAACGCTTCATCTGCAAAGTAACCACACGGAAATATAGCAGAGTAGAAGTATGAAGTCTCATGGAATTGAAATAGTATAATGTTTGTACAGTTGTGCAGTAGTTGAGTAAACATGTTATGTTTTGCGGTAGCTCTGACAGCTCTGTGTTCAATCAGAGCTGAAGTGTTTGTTGTCGTGTTGGATAATTGTGCAGCGTTTTCCTCTGTGTGTGGTCTGCCAACATGACTCAGTAATTATCACTGATGGCCTGTCAACTGTCAGATCAACCTCTTCGCTTCTCTTTGTATTTGTAGTGGTGAGAAATATGACACTTCACCCAACGTTTTCATTTCCATTTCGATAGCTACATGATGAGACTCGGGACCGGCCACTGTATTTCAAATTTATTTTATTCCACCCCAGTCTGCTCCACAGTCGTGTATCACTGACCCTCATCTTGTTGGCAGATGAGGGAATGTTGTTGTGTCACAGGACTCCTCTCCCATGCAGATATGATCGGGCAGTTATCGCTCCGCTTTTACCTTCCTCCTCTCCAGCAGCAGAACCCAGATGCCTATCGAGCCTCTCTGGCCGTGAAATAACTCAGAGGGACAAATGAAGACTTCCCTAGCTGTCAAAATAACTCAAATGCCTCCTGTGAATCTGCACAAAAAACAACACGCTGCGTTTAGAGCCAAGAGGAAAAACAAAGTCTAACGTCGGGATATCAAAGAGCAGTCGAGTCGGCTGTTTGTGGATGGATGCAGCGTCCCTCCGGACTCACTGGACTGTGATCTGTGTGCTGGAGCGGGTCCCAGCTGGATGGGATGTAGTCGGGATGAGGGTCAGCACCTGCAGGTCCTAGGCCGTGGCTCGCTGCTGGTGGACGAAGTTTGTCCCCTGCAGGGTAGGGGTTGAGCATCTGCTCTGAGTGATTCAGGCGTCTCTGGGTCTGAATCTGGCAGGGACACAATGGGAATGAAAAACTGCTTGCGTGAAAACAATTCTGTCCCTTTCATTTAAGGATGAGAGAGCAATGCAAAGGAATAGTTCATTTGGGGAAATACACTGTCTTTTCCAGAGTTAAATGAGAGTATTGATACCACTTTATACCACATTGTGAAAATGAATCATAACGTTGTGAGTTGAATCAAAAACACATTAGGTTTAGGCAACAAAACTGCTTGGTTAGGTTTGAGAAAACATCGTGGTTTAGTGAAGGCACGCAAGTTACGTAACAAAAGTACGGTTTCACACGGCACTCGAACAGCGGTCTCCTTGGTGAATGTTTCTTTCACCCATCCATCGTCCCTGACTACCACCCCAGGTGGACTTTGTCGCTCTTTATGCTGTGTCACTTGACTTTTTCCTTCGCTCCTGTCATAATTACTACGGCCACTAGAGGTCAGCGTCTTCTTCTTGTATTCGTATCAGTGATCTAATGTGAATAGATGATAATGGCCTTCTTCCAAAATGCAAAACTTGAGGCTTCAAAACTGTAGTTCACAAACCAGTGAGTGCCGTAACGGCCTTCTGAACCTACTAGTAGATATAGCAGTCCCCTTCTAACCCATATATATGAGGCTGATAACTGATAATTGTTGATTTTAGTAGTTGTATGGAATTTTGCTTGATGACTGCCTTGAGGAAAGGTCAGGGTGTCACCTAAATCATTAGTATTTAATTCGGGCTGTCAAAGTTTACGCGATAATGCGTTAACACCACTTTCACACCTCTCCGGTAAATATACAGCTATAGCCACTTATCTTAGTTTCTTAAGTGCGGGGAGAAACAGTTAGCCTGGCTTCATCCAAAGGTAACAAAATCTGCCTACCAGCACGTCTAAAGCTCATTAATTAACACGTCATATCCAGTTCGTTTAATCCGTACAATACCGTCACATGTGAGAAGCTCAAATCAGAGAAAGACATGTTTTCTAAATGAACGACAAACAATTATCAACATTTTTGCGCCTATTCCATGAAGCTTTACCATTTACTGCACTTTAGTTGAAGTTATTGTAACTGTACTGCACAGCTGGGGTGAGGAGAGAGACATTGTCAGAGGAAATGATCAATCGATCTTCATTTCTGACCCTCACCTATCACCTCAACCTCTGAGCAGTGATTCGAAGAGTACAACTGCTGATCAAATCAGAGAGAAATGATGTCCTCTCAGCAGGAAAGTTGACCTGATTGACTTTTGTACAGGGTGAGGACAACATGCGTCTTCTGCTGAGCAGAGCTGTTAAGGCAAGTCAGGTACCTGGAGGACGCCCCGAGGCAGACACAGGACAAGTTGAGGAATTGAACCTCGTTGTGCCTTGAAGCAATTATTGGAGGAAGTTACAGCAGGAAATGACATCTGTTTCATGGTCATTTCCAACTTGCCCTGAAGGGAATGTCTGCTGTCTGCAAAGTTTGACCCAAGCATCTCTT
>CAKAOH010023818.1:0-11367 GCA_916701665.1 Sebastiscus tertius
AAAAAGTCTGAAAAAAAAGATCTGAAAAAAAGTCTGAAAAAAAGTCTGAAAAAAAGTCTGAAAAAAATATCTGAAAAATGTCGGACAAAAAAATGTCTGAAAAAAAAGATCTGAAAAATGTCTGAAAAAAAAGTCTGAAAAAAAGATCTGAAAAAGTCTGAAAAAAAGATCTGAAAAATGTCGGACAAAAAAAGTTGATAAAGAGGAAAACTATCTTCATATTTTGTAGATGTTTTGCCGTCACTCATCACACTGTCTCCCGTATTAATTTTCCTCTGACTTCAGGTAACCAGAGCTGTGCTCCGAAGGTGACCGCTGTCAACGTCACAATAGACAACTGTACCGCCGTCATGCAGATACCTGTGTGTCAGGGCCAATGTGTGACTCAGCCCAGGTGAGGAGAAATATACCTGTCACTGATCAGTAGCAGCCAATTAACACATTTTGAGGTTTTTAGTGTTCACACTGAGGACTTCTTTTTTCCTTCAGTCCCATGTGAAGTTTAGAGCTGAATTGTAACTCCAGTTAAAGATATAATATCACATCTCCCTCTCTGTCCCCCCCACATCCCCCCCGCCCCCCACTCTCTCTCGGTCCACTGGAACAGACTCGTGTTACACGATTATCTGGTGGTGGAGCAGAAATGCAGTTGCTGTCAGGAGCAGAGCTCCGAGAGGAGATCAGCGATCCTGCAGTGCTTCGACCTCTCGTTCAGACACTACTACTACAAGCACATCACAAGCTGTGTGTGCACAGCCTGTAGCATACTACCTGCTGGATTAATACTGTAATGACAGCACAGACCAGAGCCAAGAATAACCTTTTTAGTAATGTATCCTTTAGATTTCCAAATCAAAATCTAATATATTCAAATTTAATGAATTATTAATTAAAAATCATGTTTCTTTATTTAAAGCAATCACTGAATCTCTCTATCAAATAAATCACTGACTAATTGCCAAAGTTTGTAGTATGCATCTTCTTTCGGTGCAGTACTGCAACTTAAATCTACTCTATTCCCACTTTATCACCTTAAGTACCGATTGGCAGCCATACAGCCGCTTTGATCACTCCCATTTCTGCCAATAACGAGTCTTCCAGGAGGTCAAAGGTTGTTTCACTGCAAAAAAAAAAGATAGTTTCTCAATAGTGGTATCAAGCCATGCTGTTAGATTTGATTTGCCCAGGCTTTTGAGATACTGAGATTTCTGCCTTCACCCCAACACAATGAAAGTAGAGGAACTGTTCTTGTGGTGCTCATAGCACTGAAAAAGGTCAACAGCAAGCATCTCTTTCCAGAATAAACATCATTGTTACTCTGAAATTTGTGTTTCACAAACTTTTTTTTCTGGGGAACTAATCTTTAAAAAATGACAAACCATTGCGACCCAATTCACAATAAGTCGTAAGAAGTACGAATCTGTGCGTAAATTAACGTTTCTGTCCATTTCTACTGCCATTTCTGCATCACCTCATATTATCTTGAATAGGTAAACATTTAAAAAGAGATATATGTTTGATAAATCACAACTTTGTTTTATGCATGTATTATTAAAAACATATACATGTGTTAAATACTTCATAAATGAGACCAAATAATTGCATTTAGGTGGAGTTAACAGGCTTTTGTGTTTTCCCTCTCGTCATTAAAACAATCAGAATGTACGCTAGCCACTATAAGAACAATCAGGCTCCTTCGTGTGGCTCAAGGGAGTACTGCAGATCGATAGAAGAAATTCTGCAAATTTATTCGGCGACCCTAATAAAATCTCCTGCGACCCAGTCTTTGGGAATGACTGCTCTAAATAATCCAAAAACGTTGCTGCAAAGTTTGCTGTTTATCTCTGGAACTACTTTCTGCAGAAGAAAAGTCCCTTTGAAAGCTATCTACAGTAACAGAGACACTGTTATAATGCTGTTGATTTTATGTTTTAAATTCAAATATCACCAATATTGTGTTTTTTTGTAGTTTGGATGAACTTGTCCTTAAAAGCTGAAGTCGGCAAGATTGGAGCAAATATGATTAAAAAAAGTTATTTTTATAATACGGTCGCTATATAGTGAGTAGTACATGAAACAGGTAACCTGAAAATAATCATGTTCCTCTGTGTCCTCCGGTGCTCTTAACAGCATCTGCAAAATTTCACATACCGGAGGAAAACAAGCAGTAAGAGCTGATCTGAGGTCCGCTCTCCAGCTGCTGTCTATGAGAGAATAACGGTCAAACGAGGCCGCGCTGATCAAATATGAATCAATATTATGTTACGTTAATGCCTATTTCTCTCCTCAGATGTTCTCAGAATCATCTTGTAGTGCACGGTTTAGCTGTAAAGTTACAAAGTTTGTGACGCCGCCGCCATTGTGAAATCTGGTGAAGGAACGCCAAATTTAAGCACAGCCAATAGGAACGCTCTCTGAATGAAATGACCTGCGATCGGTCAAAGTCTCCCGTCGGCTTAGACTTTTTAAAGCCTGAAAACAGAGCCATGAGGAGCTGCAGAGGTCTAGTTATCTCAGAACACTTGAATTACAATATGCTGAAAGGTTATTATGGAATCTTTGCCCAATGATGCCAAATATATACTGCCTACTGCTACTTTAAGATTTAACTTGTAAGTTTGCTTAATTCAAAATGGCATTACTACTAGCTGACAGAAAATATCCAATGTTGTTCAGGAGCAGTCACGGTGCAATTTTGTTGCACTGACATTACTGCTGCAACTGTAATGTCAGAAATGTTCTCCAAAAGTTCTGTGGTGTGTTGAATTTTAGATATGTAAGTATTTTCATTGAATGTGATGTGATCAGGTGACGTGATGTGCCATACTCAGCCACTTAGGACACAGAGAGAAAGCCATTGTTAGGGGCTATCAATAGGACAGGAAGACTTTGATCAGGCCTCGGAAAACACCCAGCCTTACAAAAGCTGAACTTCTCCAGGAGAGGAAAAGCATTTTAAGTCTTTGAAAAACAGCACACTAACAGAAACAGCAGGCTTGTAAAATAAGCTTTGGGCAGCTTCACGCTGCTGCTGTTTGTTGTGTGTACAAAAGGATGGATACTTGGAAGGCTTGTGATGTTCACAGAGGAGGATGTGCGAGTGTGCGCAGACCGTGAACGTGTGTGTGCGCATGTTTGCGCTCGGTGAACCTCTGAACCTTCCGGTGCTGGTCAGACATACATCCAGCTGGACCTTACCCAGCCAGAGAGGTCACGTTTTGGGTTTGCGAGTGTGTGTCTGTGTCTGTGTGCATGAGTGCTGGAGGGGCTGGAGAGCTTTTTATTGACATGATCAACAAGTGCACATGAGTGACTGGGTTACTGATTACAGGTGATGTTATAGTTTGTCTGTGATAAGACTTGCTTTAAGCACAAAGTCCTGCCAGGTACAGCAAGCCTTGAGCTACCACACCACATCCTTCCCATCCCTCATAGGACCACTGCTGCCTCTCAGGTAAATACTTTTTCTGCTTTTTCTAATGCTGCACCAAGGTTTACATATCTTACTGCTATTTTAGTGTAAATTACTGGTATATCGTCTGTATTGTGATCAGAAAACTGACTAACAGCGTGAATTTGGTAACAAATCTCAAATTCTAAGCTTCTTCAAAATGTATTTTACCAGCATGTATGACAGGTTGATGACTCAATTTTCTTATAAAATTACACTTCTAAGAAGGAATTCTAGTTCTTTTTAAACTTTTGGACATTTTGAAGGAAATTAATTTGATAAAAATCACATGAAATTAACATAAATTGCCCTCAAAACTCTGATGTGCTCCTAATCTTGTCGTCTTTCTGCAGGTCCTTTTGGTGGTGTGTTTTTTTCTGTTACCTTGCATCTGTCGAGCACACAGCAGCATCATGAGTGTAGAGTCCAAAAAAACACGTGAGGCTTGCTGCTCCAAACTCAAGGTCAGTGAAATGTCACCCTTTCATAGAATTACAAAGGGTTGGGGAATATCGCTCACTGTTTTAATGTATGATCTTAATCATTTAAATCCATGGTTGTGAAGACAAATGTTTAGTTTAGTTTATTTCGGTCGTTTTCAACTTATACAACTCAAATACACATAGAAAATATTATTTTAAAAACAAACAATAATAAGTAGGGCTGTCAATCGATTAAAATATTTAATCGTGATTAATCACAAATTAATCACGCATTTATTATCTGTTCAAAATGTACCTTCAAGGGAGATTTGTGAAGTATTTAATACTCTTATCAACATGGGAGTGGGCAAATATGCTGCTTTATGCAAATGTATGCATATATTTATTATTGTAAATCAATTAACAACACAAAACAATGACAGATATTGTCCAGAAACCCTCACAGGTACTGCATTTAGCGTAAAAAATATGCTCAAATCATAACATGGCAAACTGCAGCCCAACAGGCAACAACAGCTGTCAGTGTGTCAGTGTGCTGACTTGACTATGACTTGCCCCAAAACTGCATGTGATTATCATAAAGTGGGCATGTCTGTAAAGGGGAGACTTGTCAGTACCCATAGAACCCATTTACATTCACATATCTGGAGGTCAGAGGTCAAGGGACCCCTTTGAAAAAGGCCATGCCAGTTTTTCCTCGCTAAAATTTAGCGTAACTTTGGGGCGTTATTTAGCCGACAAGCTAGTATGACGTGGTTGGTGACAATGGATTCCTTAGATTCTCTAGTTTCATATGATACCAGTATCTATCTTCACTTTGGCTTTAAAACTGAGCCTGCTACAAAAGATTGGTTGCGTTAATGCGTTAAAGAAATTAGTGGCGTTAAAACAAATTAGCGTTATTATCACGTTAATAATAATAAGCCATTACTTCTGAAATAGTGACAAGCCAAAGTGCACCTACCCTTTTTACATTAATTATTTTGTACACATCTCGTTAAATTTCTACACTAAAAACGAAATAAAATAAAATATATGTATTTGTTTTGCATTTGTTCTAACCTAGGTTTTGTTAACATGCTAATTCCTCTTAGTTCATGATGACTCACTCTAATTTGGAACAACTTATTTTTTTACTTTATTCATTAATTGTGTAGTTTTTAAGTCCACCAAATCTCTAAAATTTGAAAAGTTTATAAATAATATGTTGGTTGGATGGTTCATGATAATCAGCTCTGTTTACAGTTCTTATAGCTCTCCTCTGTATGGACCTGGGACAGTGCCAAGTTGTAAAATCTCATTGTATAACTGCTTTTTCTTTAACCTTATCTCCATGCGTTTGTCTCGGTATTCCATTTCTGTGTCAGTATTATCTGCGAACGACAAATGCTGCACCTGATGAGGCAGTAAAAGTTAAAGCATTAACAAACAAAGCCTTGTTTTGTTTTCTCTTGATCAGATAAAATCTGATACTTTGACACCAAATAAGACTTTGAGTCCATGAAAAGTGTGTTATTTCACGTTAATGGGTGTAAAGGGAGAGTTAATATGCAGGTTAACCACAGACAGAGAGATATATAGGGCTTATAGTCAGTGAAGTGCTTTTTAGCTTGCAGTGAGCTGTATTCATACCATGTAAGAGTTATTTTTTTATTGGTTCACTTATATGATGGCACAGTTTATTACATGCTTTCTGATAACAGAGTGATTATAGAAGAGAATGGGACATTATCAGATCAGTAGCAATTTAATATGGGTTTATAATATTGATTTCTGGCGTGTTGAAGTCTGGAGGAAATTAAAATTTTGTTGACCTGTGGAGCTTTATCTGTTCTCTACACACATTCACAGAGTAGTATATGACCTACAGCCCAGTGGGAATCCCTCTTAATCTTTAACTATCATTGTGGCAATCATATTGTATCATATCATCAACGCAAGCAGGATTTAATGGTAAAGCAAACAAACTCTAAAAAGGACTCGAATTAGGTCCCAAAGATTTAAGATTTCACTAAACGTTTAATCTCCAGGAACCCAAACTTTGTATCAATTTAATTTGACAAAATGATGTGACAACTTTGTCTATCACAAACATAATGTGGAGAGAAAAACAAACAAGTTTACATTAGATTAGATTTAGACTAATCTAATCTCAATGAATGTAAATCCAATCAGTGTTGAAAGCAGGTCTGTTAATGTGTGTTTGTGTGTGTGTGAGCTTAATCCATCATGGGAGGAGTCTATGTGTTAAACACAGTCATTCATCCTTTCCCTTAACATCTGTGCAAGGTGCAATTACATCCTTTTATTCTTTTATATTGGAATAAGCCTCATTCAAACACCTTTCATTGCATTACTGGAACTGCAAAATAGAAAAGTAGATTAATCCTCTCACTCGGAAGTCTTTGAGGAGAGATTATTACCGAGATAATCACTTTACAACAACACTCAGTTTCACCATTTAAAGATATTCTGAGAATCAGTCTGAGCGGTAACGAAACCTAATGAAAACAACAGTTTCATCCAACATGCTTGTTGTTTTGTGTGTGTTTCCAGCTCTTCCTGGCCTCTCTGGCATTTGTATACTTCTCCAAAGCCTTTGGTGGAGCCTACATGAAGAGCTCCATCACCCAGATCGAGAGGCGCTTTGATATCCCCAGCTCCCTCATAGGGGTCATAGATGGCAGCTTCGAAATGGGTATGTGCAGCTTTTTTTTTTCATTTTAAAGGTACAGTGTGTAAGGTTTGGTTGCAGATATCATCCCTCCGCTCACTCTTCCCTTTCCCAAGACTGCGGTAACGTGAGTGCAAAACTGTGGTAACGGCGTTCGCTTCGCTCAGAGGTACATCCTCACCGTAATAACACTACTTTAGGAGCAACGGAAGTCAGACGGCGGCTGGCGGTTCCACGGTTTTGCACTCTAGGGTTCACGTTACCACAGTTTCACAAGTGTGTCGTAGAACTACGGTGGCCTTCAGGTCACGTAAAAAGGCCAAAGGTAGACTCCGTGAAGAGGACCCGCTCCCCTTTTAGACATGAAGGGCTCATTCTACGCTAACGAAAACACAATGATTCTTAGTTTCAGGTGATTATACACTACTGAAAACATAGTTATGAATATTATATTCTATTTCCGCTAATAGATCCCTCGAAATATTACACACTGTTCCTTTAAAAAAGTCTTTATGCTAAGCTCTGCTAACCACCTACAGTCTCTAGCTTCACATTTAGCATACAGTCATGAGAGTGGTATCGATCTAATCGTGCAACTCTCTGCAAGAAAAGTGAATGTTTTCCAAAATGTCAAACTATTCCTTTAAGCAAATAATTCATTCATTCATTCAGTTATTTTGTGATTCCTCTCTCTCCCAGGTAACCTGTTGGTAATAGCCTTTGTGAGCTACTTTGGTGCGAAGCTCCATCGTCCCAGGTTGATTGGTATCGGCTGTGTGATCATGGCTATTGGAAGTTTCCTCATAGCCCTGCCTCACTTCTTCCAGGGACTGTTAGTACACCTTTTTACTTTATCTTCTTAATATTCAAATGTTGTAAATACTGTAACTTCCCTGCAGTAATGATACACATCATTAATTAGAATCAAATTATATGGCTCTTGGAGGCAGACCTGCTGTGGAAGCAGAGACACTCTTAGCATTTAATTGAACCACAATGAGAGAGAACTACTATTATTTAGGATACAAGAAGTATATAATATCATAATTAACCTAATTTTATTTATTCTAATGTGCATATGGTGAGAATAGTCTGTTTGGGGTCTCAGGGTTCCTACCCAAGCTGTGTATGTAGCCTGCCGCCTCCAAGTTCAGTGCACACAGCAAACTTTCCAGTACTATATGTGGAAATAGGACTACCAGGACACACGTTTTCTGTGTGTAAATTAATCTAAAGTATTAAAACTACATTTTGACACAAGGCAGGGTCAGAAGATTAGGAAATAACACATGACCCGGCTTAGTTAATCTTGTGCTTTATCAGGCAGGGCAAATTCCTTGACAAACTTGCAGTTAATTAAATTCCGAAAAAATCAACAGACACACAGTAACTTTTGAGGCTTTTGAGGCCCCTGGGAGTCTGGAGCTCCGAGGCAGGTACCTGCTTTGCCTGTTTGGTAATCCAGCATTGAATTTGCATCTCACTGGCTATTTTTGATAAGGACATTTTAAGATTTAAAGACACATACAGTATGTTTGCCTTGACTGAGTGACAGGTATTGCTGCTTACTCAAACTAAGCCCATAGAGTTCTGCAGGATGGTAAACCCAACACTGGACATCTTCTAAAAGATACTAAAGTTGTTACATGAATTTTTTAAAGAGGACCTATTATGCTTTTGTGCTTTTTCCTTTCCTTTAGTGTGTTGTATAATTTTTTTATGCATGTAAAAGATCTGCAGGGTCATAAAGCCCAAAGTCCACGCCAAAGGGAGTTACTCTCCCCAGCAGATTCCTTAAACGCCTTGCTTGAAGTCCCGCCTTTTCTTCCGTAACGTGGTGATGTCACCAAGTAACACATTTGCACAATGCCTGCCTAGCGACTAGTTTAGTACGCCCTCAAACAAAGCTAGTTAGAGTGGAGCTGGAGCGCAGTCTGAAGAGTTTGGTTGGGTTGACCAATCACAACAGAGTGGGACAGCTGACCAATCAGAGCAGACTGGTCTTTTATTTTGAAGGGGGGTAGCTCAGTCAGCCAGTATCAGACAAATAAAGGGTTTTATAACATTAAAGCATGTAAACATGTTCTAGTAGAAACCCAAAATACAAGTATGACCCTGAAAATTAGTATACAAGTATACAATACAGAGCCTCAAAGAATTTTAAAAATATAATACAATCTATAACAATTTGCATATGTATGAGCAAACTGTGTATGCACACCACATGTTACATATAAACACTACTGTAATGCTTTCACTGAACATTTTATAGTAAATTTATATGCCCTGTAATTTTCAGAAAATCATTCCATCAAGACATAAATGAAAGAAACAGTAATAATTCTCAATATTTTCCAGGTATAAATATGAGACCAGTATGTCTCACAGTACAGCTGTGAACAGCACTGAGAGCGTCCTGCCCTGTCTGTCCAACCACAGCCTGGCCGAAGCAGACGAGACGCCTGATTTAGCAGCCATAACAGGTATAAACAGATAAAACACCTTTTTCAATATCATGTCCGGTTTCATTTCAAATTCTGAGCCCAGTTTTCCTCCTCCATCAGCATGTGAAAAGGCAGCTGGCTCGTCCCTGTGGATTTACGTATTCTTGGGAAACATGCTGCGTGGAATTGGAGAGACTCCCATCATGCCTCTGGGTGTGTCCTACCTGGATGACTTCTCCAGAGAGGAGAACACTCCTTTCTATTTGGGTTAGTTCATTTTTTTTTACCTCCTACTGTGCTAGTTTTTATGACATTTTTACACACTTTACAGCTGTGTTAGTTTCTACTCTTGGTCACACCTAGCCTGCCTACAAAGTCTCCTGCTCTTGGTGTTTTGTTGCTTTTCTATGTGCCCATCCTGTCTAATGATTAATATGACAGTACTGGGGTGCATAACCTTTCTTTCTCTGTTTCTCCGTTCCCCCAGCCTGCATCCATACAGTGGGAATCTTAGGACCTATGTTTGGGTTCATGCTCGGGTCCTACCTTGCCAAGATCTATGTGGACATTGGATCTGTTGATTTAGGTATGGGATCTCTCAATACAATACTGTATGTGTGTTAATGTGGCACAACATGCAGACTGTGTTTTTGGTAGATCTTACCCATTCAGTCTGTTACCCTTGATTGATTATACAAATATTGCGTAATGGGCTGCGTGCAGACCTATTACACATAACCGCTCTGGCATTAAAGCGCCCTTCAGCAAAACAGTTAACCCTTCCTCCCTTTGAACCTGACATGGCAAGGTCGTAAATAAAGAGAAAAACAGTTGAGTAATTACAGATCTTCCAGACACAGGTTGCATCTTGTTGACATAGTAGGACTATTTCAGTGTTTACTGCATTGATTAGAGCTGTTGACAGGCCCTGAACGTCCTCCTGCTATTGTCGAAGCTATTACGACGAAAACAGTCCTATAACCACTTCATAAATCTGACGTTTTTGCTCGTCTTTCCTCTCCCAGATGGCGTCACCATCAACTATAAGGACTCCCGCTGGGTGGGGGCCTGGTGGTTGGGCTTCATAGTGACCGGCACCGTGATCCTGCTGTCCAGCATCCCGTTCTGGTTCCTACCAAAGTCTTTGCCGAAGCAGGGGCAAGAGCAGAGCCAGAGCAAAAGCACAGAGCTCGCCACGGTGACAGAGCAGGAGAATTTCCTGCCGGACGAGAACCAGGATCACGAGGAGAAGCCGGTTTCGTTCCAGGAGCTGGCTAAAGGTACCGTCCAAAGTGCATCAGCACAAAACGCTATAAAGCAAAACTGTGATTTGTTTTCTGCGACCTCAGGTCATGTTGACATACACAACTCTGCATTTAAGGGCGGGTCATCACGTATGACTTGACAGAAAAATCTCTTAAAAATAAAGTTGCCCTTTAACAACTTCTAAGATTTTAAACTCCAAGAAATGTATCTCTGTGTAAATAGTTTTTAGGGTTGATGTGTTTAATCATTAACCAGGTGTAGCCCAGACAAACCATCTGTAACCCTGAATCCTGGACTTGCTGTACAGTACCAAACCACCGTTGCAATCTGGACATGAGTTGAATGACACTTCAGGACAGAGAGACATGTGGAAACAGTTACCTACGGGCTTAGTTATGCCATAACACATTACACAACATGATATAACAGTGTTTAACTTTTGTACAATATTATTTGAAAGCGATATCACTGACAAAAAGCCGAAAAGAGAACTAAAAAAACAAAACAAAAGAGTGATTATATACAGAAGAACAAGATAGAGGTTATGTAATAATTCTCTTTAATGGTAGAAAAATGACAATATGCATAATATTCCATAGTGCCTCTCAATAAAACTACTTTAGTTTAATGCTACAATCTCTCTTTGTGCTTTGTTATTCACCAGATTTTGTTCCGTCTCTGAAGAGACTCTTCAAGAACAACATCTACACGCTGATGATCCTCACGCACCTGGTGGCCGTCAACGGCTTCATCGGCATGATCACCTTCAAGCCAAAGTTCTTGGAGCAAATCTACGGCCAATCAGCCTCTAAGGCCATTTTCCTCATAGGTACGCAGCAATAACTGAAACCTCATTCACTTTCGTCTTTACTGCACTTTTTGCGGCCCGAAGGCAACTGAAACAATGATGTTATTGAAGGGAAGCGTGATTGCAAGAGATAAAGTTGACTTGAGATGTAAGCACCAAGTAGCCCACTGTGGAAAGGAGAGCCTCCTTTTGTGTGTGTGTCTATAAAGTACAGCGATGTGTGCTATGATTAGGTTTTATGACCAGCACGGCTAGCTGACAGCGTTATTGTTGGGATGTTT
>CAKAOH010023819.1:0-31702 GCA_916701665.1 Sebastiscus tertius
TAGATCTTAAAATGAAATGATAGTCATGCCCTTTGAATCCAAGCTACTTTTTTAAATGTAAATGAGATTAATGGGATGTCATAAATAGGTACAAGCATTTAAAAGAGAAATGTCTCCAATTATTTTCAATAGAGCTCAACTCTGGCAGGCTTTTGAAAGCATGAATGGCTGATATCCACTCATGTGGCCAAACTTTATTTCTGAAATGAGCTGTGCTAGGGGGCACTTGTTTCAGGTGAAATATAAAATGCTATTAATGATGCGAACAACTTCTACATTTTTCACCTAAAACATTTTTCTTCGCTGTAATGAAATTATTTTTTTGAGTTAGATGAGAAAATTGAATATCAAGTGACATCCAGGAGGTGATTAGTTTAGCTTAACACAAAGACTGGAAACAGGGAGAAACAGCACCTCTAACCTAACCAATTAACACATTTTATACTGTCGGGGCTTTGGTCGGGCTTTCAACTAACTCCAATGTAAACCCACCCGTGGCGTTAGTCAACGGACATAATATTAATAGCGTGAGAGCCCACTAAGGTCAGTTGTTAGTCACTGGTAGACTCGTCGGTATCGTCAGTCACATGGGTTGTTAGTCAGTGAAGTTAACATCAACCACAACCGTTTCCTAACCTAAGTGGTTGTGTTGCCTAAACCTAAAAATAGAAGTATAATTTGAAAGGACACTAAGCGTATATTGACACGCCGTCCCTGATACTCCAAAAGTAACGCAAGAGGGGTTCCCCATGCGCTGGTCTCCGATGTCGAGGGGCACTGACCAAACGGCGGTATTTGACGAGTTGGGAGTGAGAATGTGTTGGGTTAGCTGTAAAGTTTGTCCATGTTGAAAACAGTCGAGACAAAACTAAGCACCACCCACCGGCTGGAAGCAAACTTTCTCAACCCTTGCCGTCACTTTCTAATGCACTGAGTAGCTTGTGCATCAACCAATGACGCTCCACTGTGGTCGCAGTGAACACGTTAACGTTGTGAATTCAAACGAAAGCGCTTGTTTAGGTTTAGGCAACGAAAACACATAATTAGGTTTAGGAAAAAAACATCATGGTTTGGCTTTAAATGACTGTTTGTAAAGTGAAAATGAAAGTTAACGTCGTGAACACAAAGACAAACACCAGGTTGGTTTCACACAGGACACAAACAGCAGTCTCCATGGATGAATGCCCTGTTTTTGATGGAAATATATCTCTGCTTCATCGGTTCTGGATCTCTTTTTGCAAAACAGAGGACATTGTTCCAAGACTGGAAAAATACAACAGATATAAATCAAAGTGCTGCTGCCAGCTAACTAAACTGCAGGTGCAACCCATCCTCAGCCTGTAGGAGCCTGTTCAAAGTGAAAGCCTCTGCAGGTCACAGAAACAATGTGAGAAAACTAACAAAGAAGGCACCGAGAATGAAAAGATATATTTTTTTAGAGAGGGAGAGGGAGAAGGAGGGAGAGAGACAGAGAGAGAGAGAGAGAGAGAGAGAGAGAGAGGGAGATAGAGAGAGACAGAGAGAGAGAGGGAGGAACAGAGAGACACAGAGAGAGAGAGACACACACAGACAGAGAGAGAGAGAGAGAGAGACAGACAGAGAGAGAGAAAGAGAGAAAGAGAGAGAGAGGGAGAGAGAGAGAGAAAGAAAGAAAGAGAGAGAAAGAGAGACAGAGAGAGAGAGAGAGAGAGAGCTCCTGGAAGAAGGACAGTGTGGAGAGGATGTCTCTGTTTTTACGCACTGCCGCTGCTCGGCTACTTCAGATCCATCCGATGACATAGTGCTCCTTTTCGGTCATTATTAAATCTCGGGCATGCTCTAACATGCTCCAACATACTGGACTGACTGGGACTTCAGGCTGACTGATCTGTCGACCTGCCGGTTTTCGGTGGAAACCTACAGTATCTTGGATCGGTGTGAGACTTTCCAGCCGCAGCGAGGTGAGCGCAGGGAAACTTGTGAGCCTCAGGATGGACGTACCTGTCATCATCCTGCTCATCCACCTGAGCCACACTGAGATTACAGGTAAAGAAAACGGAGGGAGGAGAAGGTTACATGACTTTTGATGTAAAGTACTTGATTATATCTAGTGCCTGAAATCAGTATAGTGAGTACCAGCACTTCTGATTTGTGTCCACATTAGTGTCCTTTACTGTACTTCTTATTGTGTAGTGCAAAAAACAAGATGCATCAGCTAACACAGTAAAAAAAAGAGCTAAACAAAGTGTAACAAAATATGAACCATTTAAATAGAAGGAAGTATAAAATAGGAGCAGTATATACAGTATTGACAATAAACAGACTATTAACAAAATTGCACAAGTGGAAAATGATATTTGCACAGTGAGAATGAAATGAATGCTTTTGGTATTCCTGTTCATTATCCAATTTAATCTATAGGCAAACAGATTGTTTGAATTGGTTTTATTGTAGCGTATATGCAATATTATATTTGTGTACAATTTGATTTGTATTATTAGCTACATAAAAAGTTTGATTAACCAAATATACTCCAATGTACAAACTGTGGAAATGTGCTGTATGTTGTATATGTAGGCCTAATGTATGTGATGGAATGCATACAAAAATACATTTGAAGTGGGATATATTACCAAGATAATAATAATAAAAATAATAATAATAATAATAATACATTCGACTTATATAGCGCTTTTCAGGGACTCAAAGACGCTTAGGATATATGTATAAATATAAATATATCCAAGACACATGTGATGATTATGTCATGCAACTGCTGAATGGGTAATGGCACCTTTTTTTGGTCCAATTCAGGTATACTGGTTATATTGTTAGTGCTGTCGCATCACTGGAGTCCTTTTTGTGATATTTGTCTATCTCATATTTTATGAATGATTATTACAGGTTGTATCTTAGTCTTCTTATTGTTATAGTCAAGTTTCTCGTTGTTATTTGTTTTCATCACCAGCTGTCCAGGGTGTTTTTGTCAATAAACATTGACATCTCCCAGTAAAAGAGACAGTTCTGCAGAACAGGAAACTAACTGATAATTAATCAATACTAACTCCACAGTAAACTGAGGGCTCGTCATGTAAACACTTATTTGAGTTGGACAGGAATCTTATTTCTTTTGGGGAATCGTCCGCTCTGCTGCACAGACAGAGGTAAAAAGGCATGAAATAGGCTGTTCAATTCTTCTGCGTACACTGTCCTCGAAAGGATAGGATGCTTTTGAAGGAGCTGATTTGAGATTGGGTTAGGTTTAATCCAATACATATTTATAAGATTCAAAATCAAGTATCTAGGTGAGATTATTCAGGGAATTATACATAATAAATGTGGCATTATACTGACATTTCTTTGTTCTCTGGTAAATTGTCACATCTCAATCTGTCAGATGTTGGTATTAAGGGGGATTTGCCAAACAGTCGGGGGTTGAGTTGTTAAATATCAGAAAAAAATCAATATCCAATTCATGTCTTATTCATTCATGCCCACTCACACTCAGTCTGTGACTCATCTTCAAATCTCCTATAAATGAGGTCTTGTGGGAACATGTTTTTGACACATTCAAAGTGATGAGCCCGACAGGACAGATATGTAGGTGGTGTTTTGTTCCGAACTGTTCAATTCAGTTTATTTGTATATGTCGTCAAATCATAACCAAAATTATTTCAAGACACTTTTCATGTGCCTGATTTTCTGCCATGTCACGTATAAGTGAAAGAAGGCGGTCCTTGAAGTTTTGTCTTATGTGGGAGTTAAAGGACAAATCCTGATCAAAGATAACTCCCAGATTTGTTACGGTGGTGCTGGAGTCCAGTGCGATGCCATCTAGAGTAACTATATAATTTCAATCAGGAGAGACTCCATTTCGAATGAACAATAAGTTATTACATGATGCATGATAAGATGAAAAATAGTGCAAAGTCTTTGGCGATTAGACTCCATTGTGACGTAGTATATTAAAGGGGGTAGTGATGCTGTGGTGAGATTAGGGAGTCCAAACACTGATGGTGGTGGTGAAGGGAGTTGCTGAAGATCCAATGAAGGAGAGTAGGACTGAGCACTGAATATGATGAAGACTGGAGGTGATGGGGTGGAGACGGGTTACATCGGTTCGTACTGAAATAACAACTGACAAACAGCAGCAGAGAGGAGAACAGTTTTAAAATTTGATAGCCAGGGAGATCAGGGAGATCTTGGCAGAATCTGGTTGGTTAACTGAGAGTGAAACACCCATAGCCAGCTGGTAGAGTAGGTGCCGGTGAAAGAGAGAGAGACAAAGATTTGTGAATGAATGAGTGTAAAAAGTGTCTTCCTGACTGAACTTACGTTATAAGCTTAATAAGATAATTAGTTTTGGAGGTGTTTAGGGCCAAGTACAATAACTTCAGTTTTGTCTGAGTTTAACATCATGAAATTGCAGGTCATCCAGGTTTTTATGTCCTTAAGGCATGTTTGAAGGCTAGCTAACTGGTTGGTTTTGTCTGGCCCAATCGATGGAAATAATTGGGTATCATCTGCATAACAATGACATTTTGTGGAGTGTTTTCTAATAGCATTGCCTAAAGGAAGCATATATAATGTGATGGAACAAACACACAAAAGCACAGGTTTTTGACTTTGTTCAGTTTTGGTAATTAAAATTACTTTTAGGGCTGTCAAAGTTAATGTGATAATAGCGCATTAACACAAATTTGTTTTTACGCCACTAATTTCTTAAACGCAGGAACACAATCGATCTTTCGGAGGTTGTAGCGGGCTGAAGGGTGAAGATGCTGTCATCGAATGAAACTAAATCTAGCCGAAGTAATCCATTGGTACCAAGATACAAGATACTGTATGTGAATGAAAATGTGTTCTATGGGCACCCACGAGTCTCCCCTTTACAGACATGCCCACTTTATGATAATTACATGCAGTTTGGGGCAAGTCATAGTCAAGTCAGCACACTGACACACTGACAGCTGTTGTTGCCTGTTGGGCTTGAGTTTGCCATGTTATGATTTGAGCATATTTTTTATGCTAAATGCAGTACCTGTGAGGGTTTCTGGATGATATTTGTCATTGTTTTGTGTTGTTAATTGATTTTCAATAATAAATATTGACATATATTTGCATAAAGCAAGCATATATTACCTGACAAACCTCCCCTTAAGGTGCATTTTGAACAGATAAAAAAGTGTGTGATGAATTTGCGATTAATCATGATTAATTATGGACAATATGCGATTAAATATTTTATGTGATTGACAGCCTTAATTACTTTGTAAACATTGTTTATTGCTTTTTAATACCACTCAACAGTTACAATGATCATTCAAGAAATATAAAAGATTATAACTAAAAAAGTTAAACTACAACAAATCACCAAAAGGGAAAATAAAAAGAAAACAAGCAAAAACCAACACAACAAAAACAAACATGAATCATCAGTAAACTGCAGACAGTAGAGACTAGACGACACCTACGCCACAGTAAACACATCAGTGCCTCATTAGCTCTGTCAGGAACGTTTTTAACCTACTTAAAGAATTGACTCCATATTTTTCTGAATAAATTTGACAAGCTCTTCACTATGACTCAACTCCTGGCGACAGAGCACATAATTCAGTGTCAGGGCTGCTGTGCGTTTCCATCACAGAGCAATCAGTCACAAATACTGTGACATTTTCTGGGACTTGTGGTGGAATGGCAATGAGGAAGTGTCCCCTCGACATTCAGCTCAATCAGACATTTCAGATAATGTATTCAGACAGTGTAATTCCTGTGAGATAGCAAAAGATTACTCAGACGATTGCTGACATCTTTGAGAGCAAGTCTTTTCTGTCTTTAGGGAGAAGGGGGCAGTTGGCGTACCAACAGGCAATTTCCATTTTTGAGGCTTGAGGCAGCGATTCCAGCGCAGCAGAGACCGTGGAGCGAGGATCAGGATTTAGTCAACCATCAAAATTATTAGAGTTATATGTCTCTGGATGTCGCTGGTAGTCTCCCATGTTATTACAATACAGATATTTGTCCCGTTGGTCACTGAAAAGATAGCGTTGTGATGAGAAACCAGATGTGGTGCAAGCACAGAGGCATGGTGTCAGATTTAGTCATTTCTTGGCTTCAGTCTCGATGTGTGAAGGTCCTCTGCCTCAGTGAGAGGTGCTGTGTCAAACTGAAATTGAATCCGCCTCTTGAGTAGACTGATTGAAAAAGATATAGAATGTAAAGCCCTGACAAACCCACTCATATACTTTTAGCAGGCTGTTCTGTCATTGTCAGACCAACACTTCACATCCCAACTGCAAAGGACGAAACCTGCCAAAATCTAAATTTAATAAATAAATGATTCAATAAATAGATAAAAATGCCATTAAATTTAATTATTATTATTATAAATGCAAAAATAAATAAATTCATTTAAAAGTTAATACAAATAAATAGATAAATAAAATGGTAAATTAAATAAAGAAAGAAATGGAAGAATGGGGGAACTAAAACAAAGGTAAAAAAAATAACCAAATAAAACCAAATATCAATTTATATCACATTTATCAATAAATTAATGCCTACATTTATTTTAAATATTATTTTTATTACATTTAATGGCATATTTATTATTTTTTTCAGAGGCTTCCGTCCTCCATACACAACCTGCGCCACCCATAGGAACAGAAAGTTACACTTGCAATAGTTTATGCCTACAGATGAAGGTCCCTTGCCTCAACGAGAGGTGCTGTGTCAAACTGAATCTGCTCTTTGTGGCTGGGAAGCCTCTCGAGAGGCTGGTGCAGTAGACTGATTGAAAAAGTGTTTTCTGTTATTCTCTGCGGAAGCTTTACCATATATATTACCTTTGGTCAAGTGAAGCAGTCTGTTATGGATTATGCCTGTATATAGTACAAAGAAAAGAAATAGAATATAAAGCACCTGAGTTCCTTTTAGCAGGCTGCAGAGTGGGAGCTGTTCTGTCATTGTCACTATGCATGTAACAAGTGTATATTGACACACTGTCTCTGGTAGATCCAAAAGTAACACAAGAAGGGTACCCGGTACGTCGGTCTCCGATGCAGAGGGACACTGAAGGTGGTATATGATGAGTTGGAAGTGAGAATGTGTTGACAAAACACACAAACTGGCGCTAATAATTGAGAGACATCTATGTGTCTAGAGGGAAAAAAAAATATTGCCTGAGGTGAATCAGTCTGCTTTTATTTTTTCAGTCTGTTTGGACAGTGTATAGGCTGTTTTTCATCTTGGGCAAACAGTGTTCACTGAGGTTTCTTTAGTTCAATTGTTTGCTTTTGTCTTTTATCTTTTTACTTACAGATGAGTAGGCTACTGTACTTTTCGTTATCTATTCTGCATGGTGGCTCTTGCTGACACAGCTCATAATGATGTATTACTTGGGTTAGAGGCAAAGTGCTGACTTTCAGTTTTTATCCATATTATGTAAAGAGTGTGATCATTTCAGCTCTATCATTCAAACTGAGTATTAGTACTCAGTGTTTAATAAATCCAAACGCTTGTACAGTAGTTTGTAATTTCAATCACAACTATATGCAGAAATGCACACTTAGGAAAATGAAGTTACCAAGTGAAGTCTTAAATTATGTAGTATGTGTTTGCACTTGCACACTTGACTTGCATTTTGTTTTGAGGGGTGACACCAACCTGAACAGGATGAGTGGGTGTAAAACATGGATTGATGCAGACTGTTTTGGGCACTTGCTTCAGGGATTTGTGACTCTAAAACCAAATTATTTCAATAAAGAGATTGAAAGATTGACAATAAATCGCTTCTCAACAATGGTAACTAGAAAAAAAGTGACACTCTTTTGGTGATTGTTCATGTTTCAGAGGAGGGAAACCTTTTAGATTGACCGGTCCACTTGTTGTTTCTTTGTTCTGCGGTGCCTCAGTATGGATTTATTTTGAAATGTCTGAGGACTTGGTGTTCAGGGGAACATCGGCTGCGTGCGACGTTCAACACATTACAGCAGGTGCTGTACCAATAACCACTGAGGTCACATCAATCAGAGACAAAACATGAACATTGCCGACTTTTAAATACATTGTCATTCACAATTCACACTTACTATATGTCTCCCATACATTCAACTGTATGTGGACTCTTTAGATATGACAGCTCTGGATAAAGTTATTTTTTCTTCCACACCATGATGGTAGCACTGCTGGAGAACGATGCTGAGTTCTCAGTTCTCTTGCACGCTTTCGCAATAAATTTTAAAACTTATTTTGTTGTGAATCTCCACAGCGTGATCCGTGACCACCAGCAGAGTTTCGGGAAGGCGAGGCCCACGCTTTGATAACCTCTCTAATTGCTATGTTTTGCTGTTGATTTGAAGTGTTATAGAGGGATTTTCACCCTGTAAGCAGTTGGCATGAAGTTTAAAATGTAGTGATGCTTTAGGAAAGAATATTTAATAACATCCTCTGAAATCAATGAAATACAAAAAGTAATCTCGCCCAGCCCGTTCTCATTCCCAGGGGCGTCAAATACCGACGCTTTGTCACGGCCCTTGGCGTTCCATCAACTACAATGTAAACCCATCCACAGCAACAGTAAACGCTCGGAAAGTGCCGTGGTGACGTATTATAAAGAGCAAAAAAGACACACAGTGCAGGAGGCATTTAGGGGTGGTGGATGGGTCCAACAAACACAGGGCTTTCATCCAGGAGACCGCTGTTCATGTCCCGTGCATATACGTTTCACTTTCCCTTTACAATCAGCCGTTCATTCGTGTCCTGTATTCACAAAGTCAAGTCACATTTTCACTGTACAAACGTAGTAAGCCCAACCATGTTGTTTTTTCCTAAACCTAACTAAATGGTTTTGTTGCCTAATCCTAAGCAAGTGTTTAATTCACAACATTAAACACGTGTTTAGCGCGATGAAAAATGTGACGCCGAGGGGTCTGACAAAGCATCAGTTTAGGACGAGTTGGGATGAGAGCGTGTTGTCTCACCTGACATGAGAAAAAAGTGACTTGTACTAAAATTGGATCATTGAACATTAATGTAAACATGTACACATAACTGTCACGAACAATGCTGTGAAAGGGGTCTATTCCTCACCTCTTAATCAGCAGTGATCCATCCCAGCTGCTTCTCTTTTACCAATTAGTGTGTTGTTCCTGTTAGAGCTGCTGTTTACCAACTGGCAGTTGTTGGTATGAACAGGTGGTGCTGATTGGTCTTGACTGTGATCTGCTGTAGTGGGATTTCCTCAAATGTTCGGGCCTTGTAGTGCAAGTTTATAGCATTGCACATGCACAGATGGCAGCCACAAATGTGCTTTAACGATGAGCACTTTCCACACAGAGGTTTGGATTTATGAAAAAAAGTGTGAGTACTTCTATGGGAAAATGCTCTAAATTACATTCTGAATCAGCACTTTATCTTTAAAGTCACATTACAAAGAATTATAACAATCACATTTCAGAGAAATATCCAGGTCATAGTGTACAAAGAAATTCCTATAAATGCCTGCATCCAACAATATTTAACGATGGCATACTTCTTTCATTTCTTCAGCTAATGCTTTTATTTTCCCAAGAAATGTTTGTGATGTTATTAGAAAAAACCCAAGTTGTTAACAACACAATATTATTTTCTAATTCCAGGTAAATAAACAAAAGATATAAAAAGCAAAAGTGAGCGCTTTTAGCTCTGGGTGTAAATAGGAAGGAAGTAATACTGCATGTGCCCCTTAGATGATGTGAGTAGGGCCTTTGTGTGAGCAGGCAAGCAATAATGAGAGATTTGTTTCTGGCTTGTGTTACAGGCCAGAAACATGACAGGCTGCAGTAATTGAACGGCCTAAATAAATCTTCGTGACAGCTAAAGAGTCTTGTGGCTAACTCGTGCTTTTGACATAAATAGTAAAACTGTGATAAATGAAAATAAAAACATATTAAAACCAAATGACTGTGAGATAAATGAGTTCTCTGTTCAGTTTTACCACCATTTAACCCATGACTCAAAAATGCGTCATGGGTTAAATGGTGGCACAGAGGTAAGAAGAGTTCAAGTGGAGTAAAAGCAAAGACGGTAAACTGTCTTGATTATTTTCAAGAAGAGTCACTTTAGTTTATCTTTGGATGACAGCTTTGGGTTCTCTGCATTGAAGAGGTCTAGTTACATCTCAGACAAGCTTAAATAATCAAAGAAAATGTGACAGTAATTTCTCATCTGTTTGGGAGAGATGGGCTGTGAAAGCTGTGAGACGGAAACAGCATTTGAAAGAAGAGAGGGAGGTTTGAGAGAGCGCAAAAGACACAGTTTAAGTGGCTTAAGTTGATGTATTTTGAGTTTTGGCCATAGACTGTATATATATAGACAACACATCTCCTCTTTCTCCCACTGTACAAATATGAAGCCAAAATATCCCGGATATGGGAGCTGCCATCTTGAGATTTTGACGATGACCATGGTAGCTGTTAGGATAGAAAGACATAACTACTAACCATAATATCTCTATAACTACATTTATGATCACATTTTTATGACCTATACTGCAGCCAGCCACCAGGGGGCGATCAAGATGTTCTGGCTTCACTTTAAGGGAGCTGTCATGTCGTCCATCTTTATATATACAGTCTATGGTTTTGCCTCATTCACTTTGCTCTAGAAATTGAAATGTCCATGAAAATATAACTTTAAATGTAATTAAACCATTGACTTTGCGTTGCGGGAAGGTGCCTCTTCAAAGAACGTTCATTGTCTGCTAGCAAACAACAGAAAAATGCTTAAAATGCCTAAAAGCTGCTTTGTGGTGGGATACACTACCAACAAGGTAAAGAACCCTCAACTAAGTTTTTAGTTTAGTTTAAGCTGCCGAACTGAAAAACTGAGCCTTTTAAGAAGACAAAAGTGAGCCAACAGCAGGAAGAATGGGAAAATGGGGGAATCCAGCAAGCATTTTGTCCAAATGTCAGTTTTAGACTAACTAATTCTATTACTAATTACTAATTACTAATTCTACGCACGGAGGCACCGTTTAACACGAACCGGGCTCGACTGGGTTTATAATGACACATTTTTTGCTTGCAAAATATCATTCAGATTTGGGCTATGACGTGACAGGCTTTTTTGGCAAGTCACACCTTTCCCTGATATTTCTAACAGGAAAAAAAAAGCTTTTGACAGCTGATATTTGGTGCTAATTTTGAGAATGGTTCATGGAATCTGATTTCTTCTTCCTGCATCTCTCACTCAGCGCTGCTGACCAGCAGGCCGGAAGCAGACGCTAGTTGTCCTCTCGGCCAGTTTCCGTGCGGGAACATGAGCGAGTGCCTCCCACAGGCTTTGCAGTGTAACGGATACAAAGACTGTCCCAATGGAGCTGATGAGCGGCACTGTGGTAAGTGTATCGATAAAGTATAATCCAAATCATAGCAGCTTCATATGATAAATTTGCCTCTTCACAATATATAGGAAGGGCAAGTTCGATTTTGTGCATCCACACAAGTGATGGAGATCATCCAACAAGTCCTTCAGACAGCACTTTACCAAACATGCAAATCTCTAACATCATTATGGAAATGGCAACAAAAGAAATCCTCATTCAACACTGCTGGTTAAAGGATGAAAATTTTAAATTTAATTGCTGCCTCAAAGTGGTTTTTCCAGACGCAGAGTCTCAGTTCAAGTTCAACCACATTGTGACCTTGGTTCTTTCCAGCGAATATGTAAGAGATCAGCAGGAAGTGGAAAAAGCCAAGAGAAGTTGTACACTATTTGCAGAGAGTTGATTACGTCCTGTGCAAGTGAGCCCCTGAGAGGAGGTAATCAAATCATTATTTACAGTTTACACAAGCTATGATGTTGAATTTTAAAAATGATTCAAGATGTTTAATGCCAATCTGGTTATACAAGTACAACTGTGTGATTTGCTGGGAGGCTCCATAAAAGAAAGAAAATAAATAGTAAATATAAAAGGACATAAAATATAATGCAATAAAATACAATAACAAAATTTAAGAAGCAATAAAAATATACATTTAATAAGAAAATAAAGAGGTTGCATATTGCACAGCGGTTGGATTGCACAAAGTAAATAAAAGAGGATTTTTTTACAGGAGAATGTTCAACAGTCGCAACCTGTCAAAGAGACTGAAGAGTGACACAAAAAATAAGCAGTAACATCGCAAGTGGCTTGGCAACTCTTAGGATACAGCTGTGCATATACTCACTTTGTCAAAGCCAGAGCCACAAACTCGCAGCCTTAAATGAAGAAAACTTTGACAGTTGCCTCCGTTCACAGCGGAACAGGCTGCTGAATGTCATGATGAAGCGGTGAAGGAGTCAGAACCATTTAGTAATGCATATGAAGCTGGTTTGTGAACCGCAACAGCCCTGCAACTTAAATGTTAAATAAGATTAAGAATTGAGGATGACATGCTTGTTTATTAATCAAAGGCATCAGCATGCATTAATTAAACAGTCAGCATTTGCGCACAGCACAATGTTGGCTCAGTATTTATCAGAAATACCAGTTCACTTTGTACTGAGATTTGAAAGGCAACAGTAACATATCTTAATACTCCACATTTATTCATTTTGAAAAACAAAGGTTGTTCGATAAAAGATTTCATTAAATAACTTGAGCCAGGGAATTGAAAACCACTGATATGAGTCATAAAATTGGAGCAGATATGATTAATATTATAAAACGGTCCTGACAGTAATGCAGGAGACAGATAATCTGAAAAGAATCATGTGCCTCTGTGTCCTCCGATGCTCCTAATGGCATCTGCAAGATTTCACAGACAACCAATCAGAGCCGAGCTGGAGTCTGCCGTCTCTGAGCAGCTGTCAATCACTCGCAAACTCTGTAATGCCTATTTCTCACCACAAATGTTTTCAGAAACATCTTGTAGTGTACTATTTAGCTGTAAAATAAGAAAGTTTGTGACTCGGCAGCCATGTTGAGATCAGTTTAGGAAATACCAAGCACCGCCCACCAGCCGGAGCACAGCCAATAGGAACGCTCAATTGGAACGCTCTCTCTGAAATGACCTGTGATTGGCCAAAGTCTCCTGTCACGGGCTACATTTTTTAAAACCTGAAAACAGAGCCATGAGGAGGTGCAGAAGTCTAGTTTTCTCTCAGAACTCTTGAATTACAATATGCTGAAAGGTTATCACGGCATTTTTGCCCAATGATGCCAAAAACATTCTGCCTACTGCAGGTTAAAGTAAAAGTATGTAAGTATAATCAGGAAATATACTTAAAGTATAAGAAATGTCCCCTGTGATTGTTAAGCAATACTTTATGTGATGTGTGCACATCAGATTTCAAAACATGGTTCTCTGGTTATGTTAAAGGTGCTATTGATAACATTGATAACATTCAGCCACTAGATGTCGCATTCTCCCTCCCCTGTTTCATTGCATTTACTTCACAACAAGTTGTTGCCAGGCACTTACTGTCAATCTCAGCCATTTATCCTTTTTTTTTCTACACTGACTGACGACCCAGAGACACCATGTGATATCAGCATTGTTTTACATTTGGCTCACAAGCCTTGTTAGAAGTGGGAATCAAACATCATTAACAAAACATTAATTTTGGACCCGCCAAAGTTTTTCAAATGATTAATTCACAATCATAATAATTTTTTTCAGGAAAAGCCATACTTTTATTCAGCACCTTTCTAAAGGCTCTGTGGATGTATCGTCTACATAAAAATGTTTGCAATAAGACCTTTAAAAACAACAGATGACAGGCTTCCAGACCAACTGGAGCCTCGCTCTCCTGTAACTCGGGCTCCTTGGCCATCTGGGGTGTGAGAAGAGAAAGTTGAGTATGAGGACAGAGCAACACTGACAGCCTGGGCAGCATCTGGAAAAAAGACAGAATACGCTAGAGTCAAGTGGAATATTTCAAAAACACAAGACCAAGCTCCTTCTCTAATGGGAAATCACAAAAAAAATCAAGAAAAAGTTTCACAGTCAGGGGAAACACTTATTTGCTTTCTTGCCGACAGTTTTAAGAGATGAGTGGTACCGCTCTCATATGTGTCTGTTAGCTTCATATTTAATAAATATTGAGAATGAGCCATCTTCAATTAATATAACTCTTCACACCATGTGTTTCATCATCCATCACTGGAGGCATCCGGCTAATTTCATCGTTCTGATAAAGCAAAAATAACACATTTTGAAAACATTTTATTTTCCGCAGGGTAAAAATATATTTTTCATACCAGCTAGATCAAGAATAAGCATAAATTAGTCACGGTAGTGCATTCCTTCCATCTCATAAAATTCTCTCTGCTGTACTTTTCCATCCTCCACGTTGGGCAAAATTGCCGCAATAACAAGAATTTGAGAAGAAAGTCTCACCTAACAATGGGCACCAGGCCCTTACATAGTTGACATGATTAGGTATGAACTATGACACAATATTTTTAGTCAGAGAGTTTATTTTCTGGAAATTACAGGAAAAACAATCCCGAAAATAGCTTTGCCCCATAAGCAAAGAAAGATATTCCTCCATCACATCTGCTCATGATTACCAGTGACTCTTTAAAGCTGTTTCCTATCTGTATTTACTTGCAGCCTCCAGTGCAGAATCAGAGAGGCTTTGAATGATAGCTGACTGTGAGCTGTGGCTGCTGTAAACACACACAATGTGCTGGCTTCCTGTCAAAGACAACATGTCTGACATCACGTTTGACAGCTCCATTCGGCTCTGATTTGTGCTGCTGGTGCTAAATCTCTCTTTCATTAAACAATGTCTACGGCTGATCTGAGCCTCATTTGCATAGTAGTAGTAATAGATAGTCATTATAAACTCTTTTGTTAAGTAGAAAACATGTAGCCTAGTTCATTGTCGTTGAAAGTTTGCCAGGTTACAGTCATAAAAGTTAAACAAGTCAAACCAATGACGTGGGAGTGCTTAAAAGTGTTCTATACAACATTCAAAGCATTTATATAGCAGCAAACAACTACAGTATTTGCTATGTAAAGATATAGAGGAGTAATGCCATGTGCAGAGCTGCCTCTACGCCTCTATACACGCAAAGTCGGCAATTGCCTAGGGCGGCGCTTTGGCGGTGAAATGTGGGCCATCCATTCATTATGAGCAAAATAACAATAATGATGTAGTAATAAAAAGTTCCCAATAGCAGTAACTGACAGCACAGAGCTCGCTCCAGGCTCGGTCTATACGGTTCATTCACTTGAACGGAGGAAGGAATTAACTCTGGATTCGGCTATTAGTGCATTTTACGACCTAGTGATTTAAATTAAGGCCATTCTAGTGTTCATACTGGCAAGTTGATTAAAAAAATAATTATCCACTGATTTACAGACGTCTCTTTCCCAGTGTAAGTCTAATGGGAAGAATCTTTTTGGGCCCAATAGCATCACGTGACGGGCATAGAAGTTGTAGTACCACCATTTTGCCACTACGAAAATTTGCTAAGAAGCACGGCGCTCTTCCTGGGGGCTTGGTTAACACGGTTAGCTCTGCAAGTACCAAAGAACGTATTTTGCCAAGAGGTGAAAGTCAATTGTTCATTCCATTGCAACATCAGCCACCCAGCAGTAAGGCTACGCTTCCGCCATTTTGGACTGAAAGCGACTACCAGACGCCAGTAAAATGTCCGTCTAAAAAGTGCCGTACAAAAGCAAAACAACATTATTTCTATTTTATTGTCATATTCTACCAAATTGGCCTGTGTTGAACAATAATATATTATAAATATAATAAGTGTTTTCAGTCCAAAATGGCGGCAGCTGCTATTGTCAAAAATACTAGCCTACTCTTTGCCAGTACTGTTGCTGTTAGAAGTCATCGCCATGTTGAGAGCTGTGCGGAGGCAATATAAATGTTCCCAATCAGGCATTTAGCACATATAACTTTGATTTATTGACAGAATACCAGTCAGCCCAGTTCAATGTGGCTTGACTGTGGTTTAAGTACATTTGACAGTTGCTTAGTCAAACGTTTGTAAGAATGAAATACTTGTTTTGCAGTAGACATGGCCTAATAGCCTGGAGCCAACTTGTGTTTTGATCAAATTGATCTCAATAACATGATTATTACATTCAACAACTTTTATAATCAAACCAAGGCCCTCCAGTGCTTGAGTTGTTGGAGCTTGTCAAATTTATTTAAGTGTAGTTGAATTGACATCTTTTTAGAATAGAATATAACTCTATAATAACTGTATTCAAATGTCAGGAAATCATGCCAACAACTTTTGAGGGTTCCAGACCAAAACCTCAGGAAGTCATCCAACTCTGCAAGGATTTAGCAAAAGACGATGGCTCAAGTTATCTCGTTCATTTATCATGTATTATTTCCTCTGCCAGTCCTTTTCCCACTGAAATCAGTACCGTCCAGCTGAGTGTGGGTTGTATCTGTCTGTGGTTTGCAGGGGACAACATCGGATGGGCGGACTTATTTGGTCAAACGCTGCAAGATACCAATCACTCTTACCTCCTGAAAGAGTGTCGTAAGTGTATACAATTTTACAATTCGTGTCTATGTGCTTGTCTGTGTGTAATTATTGACGTTTATCATGTGTGTATGTTTGTGTGTTCAGACATTTATCAGATGAGAATTGTTACACAATGCTTCAGAAGTGTTTAACAAATGTGAGGCTCATCGTAAATCGAATCACTGTTGGGCCATGGCAAGTTGTGCATTTTTAATAGGGCTGTCAATCGATTCAAACTATCATTTAATCGCGATTAATTGCATGATTGTCCATGATTAATTGCAATTACTCGCAAATTAATCACACGTTTTTTTATCTGTTCAAAATGTACCCTAAAGGGAGATTATTTTATTATTATTTAAGACTATTTAATACTCTTATCAACATGGGAGAGGGCAAATACTGTATGCTGCTTTATGTAAATGTATGTATATATTTTATTTATTATTGGAAATCAATTAACAACACAAAACACTGACAAATATTGCCCAGAAACCCTCACAGGTACTGCATTTAGCATAAAAATATGCTCAAATCTTAACATGGAAATCTGAAACCCAGCAACAGTTGTCAGTGTGTCAGTGTGCTGACTTGACTATGACTTGACCAAACTGCATGTGATGATCATAAAGTGGGCATGTCTGTAAAGGGGAGACTCGTGGGTACCCATACAACCCATTTTTATTCAAATATCTTGAGGTCAGAAGTCAAGGGACCCCTTTGAAAATGGCCATGACAGTTTTTCCTCACCAAAATTTTGCATAACTTTGCGGCAAGCGAGTATGACATGGTTGGTACCAATAGTTAAAATCCATGAGTGCTGTTTAAAAGTGTGTGTGTATGTGTGTGTGTAGTCTTTCAGGAGTATCCAGAGAGGTGTGCCTGCATACATACAGATGTTGAGTGTGTGGAGGTCAACCTGCAGGATGTTCCTCTCCTCTCTCCAAATGTAACCTGGCTGTAAGTGTCCTCTCATTGTAGTGTGCGTGTGTGTGTGTGTGTGTGTGTGTGTGTGTGTGTGTGTGTGTGTGTGATTACTAATTTAAATTCAAAGTGAGAAGTCTTCACAGTCTTCTTTCCCTCGGGAAGCTATTTTACTGTAGGTCTGAACCTAATATCACCAAGATGATAACTATAATTGGTTAATTACATGCAGTGAATGAATGTTTTACTGACAAAGGTTCTGACTGAACAGAAGAAAAAAAAAATTCCTTCGCCTTTTGTTGGATTTTCCTTTCAGCTATTCTTGCATTCTTAGCCATTTGAGCATTTTCAACCATCCTCCTTATTTTTTACCCTTTCTTTTGAAGCCCTGCTTTGGCACCCTCTTTTTGCTCTTTCTTACAATAAGCCCCCGATTTAACATCCCTGGTCTTGTTTGTAATATCTGCTGAAATTTGTTTGATTGAGTGTTTTTTTGTTTTTTTTTACCCAGCACAGTTAGTAAAGAAAGTCAGAAACTCTGCTGCTGTTTGTGAGTGCTGGTCAATGTCTCGGCAGGGTTGTGTCTAGAAGGTAACACGCAAATTGCGAAACTCTCGTAAGATGGTTAAGGTTAGGCATTGACCTTGGATGGTTGAGGTTAGGATGGATCATCAAGCAACACGTCCCGCAAGAGTTTTTTGCAAGATTTTGCAAGTTCTCTCGGCAGCTGCAAAACACAATTGGCCAGATTTTGCGTCCGGATTAAACGAGATATACCCATGCTTTTCCTGATACAATGAGCTAAAATGTCTACTGTTAAAAAGGTCTCTTATTTCTGAGCTTTGGAGCCCGCCAGGCAGACTTTTTTCCTAGTTGTTATGATACTCAACACCTGAAAATGTCTATTTATTCCTTTATATATATATTTCATCAACTCAAATGCTCATTATCCTATTTTGGTCACCAATTTCAGGACTATTTATAGGCTAATTTGGTTTCAGTATTCCAGCAGTAATCTGTTTCATAATCCCATTTGTTACAGCACATTCAGTACGTAAGGGATAATGTACAGCTAGTGGGTCTTTGTTGACAGGGCAATGCGGCACCCCGCGCGAAGCCGTGAAGGGATTTATTTCACAACAATGACCCGCTAGATTTACATTATCCTGCTTATTACACGGCTACTTACTTAAGAAATCAATAATTTGACACAAAAAATAGTCCGACATCAGAACTGCGTCCAGAGCAACTGCATTTATAAAAAAAAAAATAACAGACCGTAGAATGCTGTGATTGACCAATCAGAATTAAGTGATTGTTGTTGCTGTTTAATGTGTTCATTGTCTCATTAATCTCTTTTATTTAATGGGTATAGTTGAAATAGTTCATTTTCCGGCAGCAGTCTGTGGTGTTTCTCTTTTCTTCTGAGTGAAACAGGAATCCCTGAACAAAAAGAAGTGATACCACTTTAGAATTGAATAATCATTGATTGAACACGGACTAGAATAGCATCCATCCATCCATCCATCTAGGGCTGTCCTCGACAAAAGAAATTCTTAATCGACTAACACTCATACGACTTTGTCGGCCCTACATCCATCCATCATTATCCATACCCACTTGTATTCACGGAGATGGATGAGTGGATCATGTTGCATCTGTTTGATATTGTCACATACGGTAATGTCCCCACATTCATCTGTCTCAGCTTCTCTGCGTCTGAAAACTCGTTTTAATTTGAGGCCTGATTGCTTCATTGATTCATCCATTCCTTTTCAATTTGGTCTCTCAGTAAGAGGCCTCACATTATTGATTGCTCTCCTCACAACCAATAAAGTGCTTTCAAATAACCTATAATTTGCCTCTGAAAGTCAGCTCTCTAAAACAATTTTGTTAATTGTAGGTTCATTACTTTCCTCAAATTAATAGTTACACCCTGATCATTATGCCTTATTTAATGAAGCCACTCGGTTTCTCCTGATTGAATATAGACAGGTGTTGTGGAGTAGTCAGCCCTGTAGTTCTCTATTTTTGTTCTCTAGTTTTGTGTCACCGAGACGTGAATATTATACGCCTGCATGAAGGTGCAGTAGTGATGGTTATCACGTGTTGTTGACACGTGTTGTGTTGTGACCGAAGTGTAACTTCAGAGGTACTTACGTAGTATATAAAGTGAAAAAGATCACTTGTGGTTGGTGGATGGGGAGATGGACGGGTCCAACAAACACAGGACTTTCAAGCGAGTGACCTGTGTTTGAGACGAGTGTTTTGCTTTGCAAGTTAGTGACGATTGTCACGTGTTTTGTAGTGATGGTTGTCACGTGTTTTCTGTACTGACGTTACGTTGTTTCCGTACATAGTGTACATACTTATTTTAACCAACCCAACCATGATGTTACCCTTAACCTAAATAAGTGGTTTTCCTGCCTGATCCTAAGTCAGTGACCATGACGTTTTCCCTTAACTTCACAAAGTGGTTTTCTTTCCCCCTGCTGGTACTGCATGTTAATACAGTCGTGTAATATTCACATTTCTGCGAGGCAAAACGTGACACTGTCTTGGATTGTTACACATAAGAAAGCAGGTTATATGTTTTTCTTTGCTTTTATTCAGGCAGTCACTCCATTCTTCTTGTAAAAAATAGTGCGACTTTCTCTATTCTCGCCTCAGCCAGAACTCAGTCTTCACAATCCAGTAATCAATTCCACGGTTTTTACTCTCAAGGCATTGTCTGGCCTGCATGGCTTCGATATTACATTAAAATGTGACTAAGCCCACCACAAGCCCAGCGCACAGTTTGAGATCCTATCGGAACCACCACCTGATTTCCTAACATCTAAAGGTGACTGGGCCTTTGCTGTGATTGCACCCACAGAGTGGCACCCACTAAAGGGCTAATGGAGTCCACCCCCTTTCCGTCTCCTTTCCTTCTTGTATTTAGTTCTCTTATCTTTATCTCATGGGTGTTATTGCCTTGGGCCGCCCCCAGGCCAGGAGAGGATCAATTTTAAAAGGCAGGATATCTTGGTCCTCGCTGCATCGATTTTTACAATTCTGTTAGCTTCACAAGTCCCCCAACTTTATGTAAGTGCAATATATATATGTCAACTGTTTCAGTATTTGTGGATGATGAAAGTGATAAAAGTATGAAGCTCTTATTGTTGATTTTTTTCATTTCAGCTCCACTTAAATTTGTTTCCAAAACCTGCTTACACTTGTGTTACATACAAATCTGCATTAGTAATTTAAATTTTAAGTTCAGGTCTTTTAACTTTAACTAACTTTAATACTCTTATCTTGATAAGAAGGAAGGTTAAGACAACTGACTCATTCTGGCCTTCAGCAACACAGTCTGCTTGAATGTCCTGATTTGCGGAAACACATCAAAAGCCGGCAGCTCTCTGCCTGGGATTTTATCTCTCCTCATTAACTCCTCTTTGAAACTTGGTATTCTGCAGGGCTCCATTGTCCATTATTGAAGTCGTTTCCTCAAATGTTAAAAGCAGTTAAGCAGATGACCTTTTCCACAATGAAATCTGCCCGTTATATCTTCAGATTGAACACAATCAACAGTGCATTAATCTTGACTCCCAAGCCGTGCCATGGAAACACAAATGTAAAAGTAATCAGAAATTCAAATCTGACCTATGAGGTGAAAACAAATAGGCAGCTAAAATGTGATGATTTTCCAACCTGGTAATACAGATGGAGGTAATGAGGATAATGATCTTGAAAGATTGTAAATCATTCAAACTACATCTGTTATAATCCATTCAAAATGTTGTTCCCCCATCTCCAGCTTATTTTATCGTCTCTGCCTTTAGTATCATTCCTGCTTGGTCTATACCTCAGGATGTTATTCATTTCTGTGAGGAAAACTCAATTTAATTATCATTTTTATAGTTTGGATTATTATTTAAGATATAAACAGGATAAGGGCGGTGAAGACCTGAACACAAGCTACAGTCACAGAGTCTTCCCTTTCTGCTAAATAGCCTCGTCCTGTATTAGAACGGTACGCAGTTAAAACAACAAAAGAGCTGATGGAACAAAGGCCAAGCGTCAGGGAGAAGAAAACACTGAATTTGTCAAAAAAAGAAGCCTATTAAATATGTATGATTGTTAAAAATAGAAAGTACATAATACAGACAAAGAATTGTATTAAAAATTCCTAAGCATAACAGGAAAACTCATCTCTAATGCGATATTCACAGGAAATAATCTGCTCAAAATTCATGCAAATTACTCGTTTTACACAAACTTCCTGCAGTTATTGCGTTCACTATTTGACAATAATTGTACAGTTTATCAGTTGTTCTGTACTATTATTGTTATGCATTGAATATAATATGACATATCCATAAAAAATGTCCCTTAATCAGGGGTCGTAAGTGTAGTCAATGATAGAAAAGCAGTCCCTTAAGGAATAAGGTTGGGAACCAACCACTTAGATCATCATGCCACACAACTTTGACCCTGAAGAAAATTTATAAAAATACAATAATATTTGTTTTCTTTTTTGTTTTTAGGTCCTCATTTGATTTATTTTTTTCAGGTTTATTTTAATGGTCTTCATCTCCTTTTCTTCTGTTTCTTTGGTTTTATCTTTTGTGAAGCCTCTTGTAGTATGTCATTTGAGGAAGTGCTGTATGAATGAAATTTACAATGTCTGTATTTGAATGATTTTTACAGTTACAGGCTTGAAACAACAAGTACAGGTGTCAATATTATTTGTGTTTATGGGTGTCTGAATATGAAAGCCCGTTGTTGGATGAAGAATATGGCTGCTGTTTTTGTTGTTCTTGTTCATTATTTCCTGGAGATTTGTTGCCTTCTTTATCTGTGTTGTGCAAATGAAAGATGCTTTAGATTTTATTACCAGTATGTTTTATTGTTCATCAAATCCACTATCCACTAAGTTCAGTCTTATTAGAGATTCAAACAAAGATGATGATTTTTGGGCTCATCCGCTAAGACCTTTGTCCCTTTAGAGATGTCTGGCGCCAGCCTTGTGTCTGCATGTGTGGATGGGTGGGTAGTATATAAGGTGCTCTGCCATTTTTATGTTCCTGTGCTTCAGATTACACAACAGTGTACCTTTTCAAGTCTTTACTCTGACATATGGTGCTTCTATTATTGTAGGAATGTGACACCAGGAACTCTTTAAATGCCATTAAAAGGCTAATAAAATAGTAGTTAAGGTTTTTATGTGACGGTTTATATCGCATAATGCGTCACACTTTTCGTCCTCTCTCTCTCTCTCTCTCCCTCTTTGTCTCTTTCTGCACTCAAGTGAAATGATGTATTGTGTTTTTCTAACTCTGGCTTTTCATGGCTTCTGTCACAGGTCGCTGAGGGGCAATGAGATCCGAGTGTTGTCCGATTTCGTTTTCTCAGAATACTCTTCTCTAGTGAGACTGTGAGTATTATTTATGCTGCTTTCCACCTCCTCACAATACATACTTGTTAGGGCTGTCAATCAATTTAAATATTCAATCGCAATTAATTGCTGATTGTTCATAGTTAATCGCGATTGATTGCACATTAATCACTCATTTTTATCTGTTCAAAATGTACCTTAAAGGGAGATTTGTCAAGTATTTAATACTCTTATTAACATCGGAGTGGGCAAATATGCTTGCTTTAAGCACATGTATGCTTATATTTATTACTGGAAATCAATTAACAACGCAAAACAATGACAAATATTGTCCAGAAACTCTCACAGGTACTGCATTTAGCATAAGAAATATGCTCAAATCATAACGTGGCAAACTGCAGCCCAACAGGCAACAACATCTGTCAGTGTGTCAGTGTGCTGACTTGACTATGACTTGCCCGAACTGCATGTGATTATCATAAAGTGGGCATGTCTGTAAAGGGGAGACTCGTGGGTACCCATGGAACCCATTTTCATTCACATATCTCAAGGTAAGAGGTCGAGGGATCCTTTTGAAAATGGCCATGACAGTTTTTCCTCATGTTTAGTGTAAGTTTGGAGCGTTATTTAGCAGAACTATTAAGCAAATACTGAAATAGAAAGGCAGGTTAACAAAATATATAGATAAAAAGACAAATATAAATGGAGCAATTAATGTGATGTTTTTATTCAGTGGTTTTATTTTACGCAAGTCTTTGGAGGGCTGCTGTTTGTTTATGGCTCCAACTTCATTATTGACTCTCTGCTGCACACTGTCACACTCACTGCTGATATAAATTATTTATTCATGACTTTTCTGTCTACACAACCTTCATCAAGTGTATTATCAGGCATTAAATATGTATACATAGATGCTAGTTAAATGATCTAAACAGAGGCCCACAGACATCATGTCAGCTGGTGAATGGAGCATTGAACAGTTTGTCATAAACATGGCCTCCAGTCTGACCATCCTGCTACACTGATTTGAATGGGAATGTCTGTTCTAGTCCTATTGTATTTCTATGGGAACACCTTGAGAAAACGCACACATTGCTATCCAGGTAATTAGGTAAATGACAATTTCTTTTCCTAAAAAAAAAATCTATTAAACATCACACTGTCAACAGATTAGAAAAAGGTCAAATGTAAATGAGGCCAAAAATGCCAATAATCATATATCCATATTCAGGGAAATATATTGTGGCAAATTTGAACACATCTTAATACTTTGCCTTTTTGGGGTGAATTAATTTGGTATTTAATTATTTCAATTTACAGTTTCGTCACCATTCCAACCCCAAAGACACAGTGTATTACCATTAGACTTTTGTTCCTCGTGTTTAAATTTCCAGGTTGACAAATGGATCTCAGTAAATGAAAGTCAAAATGAGTTCAACACACATATAATGTGCTGCCACATACACATAGCTTTGTTTGAAATATAATCGTTGTTATTCACTTGGAATGATTCCATCAGTCTCTTCAATCAATTATCCTGTCTTGTAACTCGCTGTCAATTTGATGGCAAAACTGACTAGTTGACCGTATTAATGTTTGTGCAAGATGTGATTTCATTGCGACGCAGTAAATCTATTCACCCGTCACACATTTAGTGCCTTTTGGAAAATAGTTTGTGTGGGTTTGTCTTGTATAAGTTACTGCAGACTGAACCAAACAAACTGTTCTCATCATATTGAATAATTTATACTATATTGCATTGATCACATTATGTGAGACTACAGTCTAAAGCAAATAATGTCATGCTGATAATGAGGCAACCAGAGGGACAGTCACAAGTCTTTCTGGCATCTCCAACTTTTATCACTTGATTGATTGTGACGACAACTGTATGGGAGCCACAGATGCTCTTTGCTAATGCAGTTTTTTATTATTACCTCTAAATCAACTGGGGTGTCATTTTTACCTCTGTGTTGCATCAGCCTTTTCAAAACACATGAAGAAAGATGTCATCATGACACAGGCAAACTGCAAAACTAGAAAATAAAGACAACCAACACCGAAATAAAGACATTTAACATAGCAGTACATTACCAGAACTACAAACTAAACCCTCAAAAAGTAAGTTGAGTTAAAACCATAGACAATTCAATAACTTCAGTATTATGCAGTGTAGTACCACCAAAATCACTTCACACATCAATGGTCTCTTCCTGATTATACTTATTAAACTAAATAAGACATTTTGATGGCACTACATTTTATAAAAGTGAAGTTATTTAATATTTTCCCATAGAAAATTCACCAAAATTATGCAAAAGCATATTTTTCCAAACTAAATGTTGTAGTACAACTATGAGGAGATCATTGTTGTGTAACTGTAT
This sequence comes from Sebastiscus tertius, assembly GCA_916701665.1. Taxonomy (NCBI): domain Eukaryota; kingdom Metazoa; phylum Chordata; class Actinopteri; order Perciformes; family Sebastidae; genus Sebastiscus; species Sebastiscus tertius. The sequence continues at coordinate 25,136 of CAKAOH010023819.1, forward strand.
AATACTGAAGTTATTGAATATTTTTCTCTTTTCGGCGTTGCACTTTGTAGACGGTCCCTGACTACTCGTCTCACAACCGGCTGCACGTAGAGACCAACGTAATGTGTCCAGCTCGGAGGACGGCTCATTGTGATTAAAATGAGGTTGTAGCTCGTTGTCTACCTCACTACGGTTAGAAAGAGCCGTTGTTTGTGTTTTAAAAAAGTTTTGGTTATGAGTTATTGATCCAGGAAGTTTGAATCTGTCAATATCTTTCAAACTTTACCGAAGTACATCATCTAGGGGGGCTCCGTACATCGGCAATGCGTAGACAGTCAGGAATGATTGGAAGAAGTGCACTATGAAGTAATGAGTTACTAACTTGAGGGGATGATTTAATAAAAATGTTCTCCTAGGGGTCTAGGGGGGCTCTGTAGAAAAAGGCTCTCGTCAAGCTCTCAGTACATTTACCATGATTAGATTTAATTTCCCATATATTGTGGTACACTCGCACCAAGATCCATAACAAGATAGAGCATTGCACAATAGACTGTAAATGGTGTCATTTATTTGTTTAGTGATGAGACTCAAATGTTAAACCATAAATGGACTAAAGAATTGAAGCTGTCTTTTTGTTTCAGTTGGCTTTTGAACAAAAGTGGAGTAATGGTTTAGCACAAGGCAAGCACACAATATGGCTGCAGTCCAGCACCTTTAGGTCTTGTCCTCTTGTGCTTCAATTTTGTTGATCGAGTACCAAAACATGCAGTGATGTAGATAACTATAAATAGTTTTCATTAAGCTATAGTCTCTTCTGCAGAACCTAATTGGTAGGGAACACACACATTCACAAACTTTATTCGCTGTCTTAAAAGTTCACGGAACATTACACATTTCTAAACTTTAATAACGGATCAAAGGACACTAATCGCTGGATTGTTAGTTGTGTGTTTTTTCGAGGTCATAATTTGCATCTGAGCAAACTGATTGCTCCCTGAAGATGAATGTCCTCTGTGTTGATCTGGAAAATATGCTATTATCCTGTCATTCTTACTGAAGTGTAAAAAGTGTGTGTTGTGTGTGTGTGTGTGTGCGTGTGCGTGTGTGTGTGTGTGTGTGTGTGTGTGTGTGTGCGTCTGCGTGTGTGTGTGTGTGTGTTTTTATGTGTGTGTGTGTGTGTGTGGATGTGTTTACATGAATTCACAATTAGCATTTTTTTGAATGAATTATTAATTATTTTTGTTCTCTGTTCCCAGATTTCTGCAAAACAACAGCCTCGAGTTCATATCCAAACATGCCTTCAGCGGCCTGCACAGTTTAAAGAGGTTGTAAGTACCCTGCTCACTTCATTAATGACATTAAAGGGATAGTTTGGTTGTTTTGAAGTGGAGTTGTATGAGGTACTTATCCATAGTCAGTGTATTACCTACAGTAGATGACTGTCGGTACACCCCCAGTTTGGAGAAGTAGACAGGAGTTGCCGCTCAGGAGCAAAGCAACGAACTGCTGTGGATGAGGACGGCGGAAAAACCTTTTTTAGCCACCTAAAAGAAAGGCTCACCTAAAAAAAATGTACATCCATTTAACTGTACGTGTGTTACATGAGTTTATGGTGTCAATCGCTAGTTTCAAATCACGTCTCGTACATTGTTTAATGCCACTCTTTCAAACTATTAATGTCTGTGTGTATTCCCGGGGTAAAGAGGAGGAAGTGTGCATTTTAATTTCGTCAATGGTTATCGTGGTTACGTCATGGTTACGTGACTGGATTAATTGAAGAGAGAAAGCCAAATTGTTACTGCTGAATGATTCCTTTTCCTCTCTGTCTGTCTGTTTTGTATCATGGACAAAGAGCTGATAGTGTTGCATTATATATTTGAGAGAAAACTTTTTTTCTCCCTCTCTACCTTGACTTTGTGTATGGAGCCTCCATGCAAAACTGTGATATACGTCCCAGAGTGACTGGTTTTAAATGTATTAAATATAAATGCAAGAATAGTAAAAATAAGAATCAAATAAGAATATTTCTTGAAATGTACAATATAAATGCAGTATTAATGACTGAGTATTGCACAGTTGAATTATTATACAATATCTTGTACAGTATTGCACATAAGGAATAAGGAGGATAATAAGGAATTATGGAGTAGTAGGTGCTGAGAGGGGGGAAATAAGTCCAAGAGCCTCAGAGTGTCAGACTCTCAGAGGGAGGAGTTGAAAAGTTTGATGCCCACAGGCAGGAATGACTTCCTGTGGCGCATCTCGGTGGAATGACTCCTTTGTTTGAGAAGCTATTATTGCTTGAAATATAATATAATATTGACAGTCAGAGAAACTACATTAGAAGATCATCCCCTCTTTCTCTCAGGTTTCTCAGTGAGAACTTGATATCCTCCCTCAGTCCTGGTGTGTTCAGGGATCTCCAGCAGTTAGAGTGGCTGTGAGTAACACACACACACACACACATGTACCTACGCATGAGGAAGTTATTGTGTTGTGTACGCCGCTGTGGTTTTATATTAATGTAGCTGGAAGAACACTGTGTGATAGAGTACATTCAAAGACACACATGGTAGTTCTGGCAGTCATTATGTGTCTCTATGGGCTAGTCATGCTCTTCTTTGTGTTGTCTGGTTTTATTAAAAGATGTAAATGCCCGTTTTAACCACACACACTTGCAAGCATCTGGAACATCCTTTCAGATTTAGATTTGTGGTTTAAGGTCGATGAAAACAAATCCCCTTGATGTGCTTAAAATCATTTGGGTCGCATTAGAGGGGAGAGCTGGGAGAGTTGCATTTATCTGTTCCCCAAAGGGTGTCATAAATTTTAAACAGCTGTGTGTCTTGTGTCTTATTTAACCCCATGTAATCAAATTTGTGTCAAGTGTGCCATAAAACAAAACTACATTTCTGTAAAGACAATGCTTCACTTCATCTCTGGTTTATGTCTGTCATGCCACCTGCTGGCTCATATTTAGCGTAGAGACACGAGAGTGGTATCGATCTTCTCGTCTGATTCTTGATAAGAAAGCAACTAACCATAGTTCCTAAAATGTTGAGCTATTCTTTCAATAACAATAAATAACGATGTTTCTTTGTGCCAGGGTGTTGGATCATAACCCGCTGAGCAGCTTGTCCCAGGACACTTTCATCGGGCTCCAGTCTCTCATGTTCCTGTGAGTTGTATTTCTTAAAAACCTTCTGTTTTAGTGCTGAGATTCTCTGAGATGAGACAAGTATGAGATTTCAGTTGTGCATTTACAGTATGTGTTAGTAGGGCTGTCAGTCGATTCAAATATTTAAACACAATTAATTGCATGATGGTCCATAGATTATCACAATTAACAAGGGACCCCTTTGAAAATGGCCATGCCAGTTTTTCCTCATTCGCTTTGGTAAGTTGACCTACAGTATTTCTAAAAACTGTGTATTGTTTAGGTGTGAAGCATGCTGGAACTTTTTCCCAGTTTTCTTTAATCAATTTTCCGCCAGAGGACATCGAGAGCTTTCATGCTATTTGTCAAATGTCTACTTAATTGTACTCGATGCATACATTGTATTGTTTAATTTCACACCTCATTTCATGCTCAGTCATGTCTTTGTGTTACGATGGTACACATTGACGGAACATGCTTTATCTCTCGCGGTCAATGTCACTTCCCTTCCTCTCCATCCAGTCTTTGCTTCACTGACCTGGCTTGGATCAGCCCTCTTTATTGTTCTTTGTACAATAGTGAGATTACGATATTGTTCTCCTAGTCTTTTGTTCACTGGGAGAATCCCTTGACGCCGTGCTCTGCATCACACCTGTCAGCTCACAGTTTATCTCTCCACTTGACTCTATCGCTCTGTGTTTTCCGTTCCATCCATAACAGGTATCCATTTCATTCAATAAATGTTCTTTTAATGTTTACGCTTGAAAGATAAAAGCCTTTTATAAATGCGCACTCACTCTGTGAGCCCTTTCAAAGAGCGTTTGTACCTCGCGGGAGTTACTCTCAGACAGAAGTGACCATATGTGTCTTTTGGTTTCTCCTCGTCCCTGGCCTCGGCTTCGTCTCTCCTCACATCCGTCTGAAGTGTTGCCCTAAAAAATATCAGAGTTTGTTTTTAACCTGAATCTGACTTTAACTCTTCACTATGTAGGACATATCACTTCAATTAGTTAGAAGGCCGTATGAGAGATGTTTCATGTGTTGCCATTTTTAAAAGCAAATGCTTTTAGACTGATTTCCTGCCTTCCAGGCAAACAACTCTGTTCTTTTCAGTACTTGCAGAGATTTAAAAGGTGACTTATAAATGACCTGGGATAGGGTAACCCATTACAGTCAACAATTTGTGATTTGTTGAATACATTGTTTATTAATACAGCTATGAGCACATATCATTTTAAAATCTTTTAATTTTTTCCAGAACAATACATCAAAGAGTCATTAATTGAATGCCAAAAGGCGTATTCAATTAATAACGAACAAAAACAAAACAAAAGCCGAATTAATAGCAACGTTTGGTCAGTTTTTACTTTTTGCATTAAAGAGGACCTGTTATGCTCATTTTCAGGTGCATGCTTGTATTTTGGGTTTCTACTAGAACATGTCTACATGCTTTAATGATCATAAGACGCTTTACTTTTCTCATACCGGCTGTGCTGCTGCACCTCTTTTCACCCTCTGTGTGAAAAGCTCTGTTTGAGCTCCAGTCCCCCCCCCCCTGCTGTGATTGGTCAGCCGATCCAAACTCTTCGGACTATGCTCCAGCTCCGCTCTAACTAGCTTTGTTTGAGGGCGTGTCAAACAAGCCGCTAGGCAGGTATTATGCAAATGTGTTACTTGGTGACATCACCACGTTACGGAAGAAAATGCAGGACTTCAATCAAGGCACTTCAGGCAGTTCAGGAGCAGTGTTTCTATGGGGGAGAGTAGCTCCCTTTGGTGTGGACTTTGGGCTTTGTAACTTTGCAGACCGTTTACATGCACAGAAAACTATATAACACACTAAAGGAAAAGGAAGAAGCACAAAAGCACAATAGGTCCTCTTTACAATGTTTTACTGATTGGCTGCCAACTTTGAAGTCACAGATGTTGGAGATACTGCATCATGCCAAGATAACATGGTGACTTTGACATGAAATAAAGTTGACCAAATGTAATGGAACTGTAACGAAAATCATTAACATGTTTTAATTATCTCGAAGTTGAAATCAAAGGAAAACGACTGGAAGGAAGTAAATCAAAAGCGCAGTAAACGTTGGGAAATTGCAGTAATATTCAAACATTCAAGTAGTGTGCACAGTATTTAATGAAATTATCTTAATTATGAGGTTGGATTGAAATTAATAAAAGTGGACACCAGTGCAAGATGTTCATGTAGTGAGATCAATCATTTGTACATTACTGACATTTAATATCCTGTTGTCTGACTCATTTGTCACTGTGTTTCTGTAGCAGTCCCTTCCTAATTGTGGTCATTTATCCTCATCAGTTGGTTCTCTCTTTTTCAAAACACGTTTCCAGGTGCTGTTGCAACAGTGCATCGCCTCAACTCTTTGATGGTGGGAGCTCCTGCTGTGTGGAGCTGAATCTCTGTTTGTGATCTCATGTTTTCCTTCTCTTGGTCAGATCCATGGTGGGCACCTCGCTGCAGCAGCTTCCACACCCGAGCTTCTGTCAACACATGCCGGCCTTGGACTGGCTGTGAGTCTGCTCTGAGTGTACTTGTGTGTGTGCAGGTGTGTAGTGCATGCGTGTGATTAGATATCTGTGAATTTACCAGACAGACGGATGTGTGTGTGTTTGTGAGCGTAAAAACAAATGGTATACAGAGGTGACAAAGGGGTTACATTCCCCTTTTTTTCTACTCAGGGACCTGGAGGGAAACCAGATTCAAAATCTCAACTACTCTATCTTGATGACGTGCAGCAAGCTTGAAGTTCTGTGAGTATCCCACTTTAAATTGTAATAAAAGTCCAAAATGATTGAAGCACAGTCCTTTTTTGAGTCATCAGCCACATTTCCATTCCATTTAGGGAGCTTTTCCCAAAGAGAAACTACAAATTAGGTGCATTCCCATCTGCTGGGATGACACACATGATTAGGTTTCCTGAGAGTAGCTACATCAGTCATTTATTCAAAATGTTCCATTTACATTCGGCCTGTCAGTGGCAAAAACAAGCACTTTTAGTGGGCGTAACGTTACATTGATGCTGCTCACTTGACGTTGCAGCTTGTTTTGTCGCAGCAGTCTACAGTGACTGGACCAATTTCAAAAATCATTGTCCCTATTAGTCAGTTAGACACAAAAACAAGGGTCCAAGTTGAAAAATACTAAAGTGTTAGCGGAAGGAGCATTGTGTGAAGCCGTATGTTCAGGTAGTGCAACAAATGAGACTGCACCCAGTCCCAGCAGGGATCCACCACAGGGGACTGAAACACCTCTTTGTCTGTCCTGTTCAGATTACTGATGGACAACCGAATCCGAAGAGTTCCTGAAAACACATTTCAGTCTCTGTGGAAACTGGCTGAACTGTGAGTACCAGCCAATTTATTCTGTTCACATATTTAATTAGGTTTATATCAGATGACATTAA